>JAJJMC010019846.1:0-93350 GCA_023531435.1 Papaver californicum | reverse complement strand
AGATATTCAGCACTTTTTCAAGTAATAAGGGCAAACCCAACTTGGCTATCTTTAATCAGCAAATATATGATACGAATCCTATTTTATTGGTACCAACTGCAGAGAAGACAGAATCTTGCAGGCTACTTGAACCATTCATAGTAACCATAGCAAATCATCTAGCAAGACCAAGTTAACACAGCTCGAGAAGAAAAAAATCTCATCAGAGAAAAAATTCTAATCAGAGCTTCGTCGATAAACACAACAGTACTGTATTATTGATAAGAATCTACCGGCAACACCTAAACCATAATACCAACTTCAAATTAACAGACCCCTGTGCCAAAAATGACCACAATGTGATTGGTGGTTGGTTGGTCCTGTGACCAGTTCTTGTTGTCCCAGTTCAAAATATTAACAAGACCTGATCAGGTGAGGAATAATAAAGGACAAACTGAATCATCCAAAGTAACTTAGATGGGAATCCAACAGCGTTTGAAATTTAAGCAGTACCAACAAAGCAATGAAATGTGCTCACCTTATTATGTTTAACAAAGTACTTTTAAGTACATTATTTTAACCAAGTATAAAGGTACCACTAATACTACTGCTATTACTGATATAAGTTGTTCAAATGTCTGGACCTAAGGAACACATTTTATAAATCACTGGAAAACCTGGACAGTCTCACAAGTCACTACTGGCTCCGGGATCGATTGGCGATGAAGATCTCACCTGTAAATCAAAACCCAGAAAAGAATGATGAACCATACAGAGAAGAATGAAGTGATGGGCTGATCAGGTTGGTAGTTAGGGCACATATTATTCTAAATGTTAACTGCTACCAGAACATTTTATCACCAATTGGAAATCTTATCCTCTCTACCGGCCTCTGGAGTCAAAAGAACGTCTGCGATCAGATCTCACCTACAAATCAAACCACTTCTATAAGAATCCACGAAAGATGATCATGTAAAGCATAAATTGACAAAAAAGAGTGCAGCTTCTTACTGCAGGTGAAAGAGACCGGGATAAGCTCCTGCTCCGACTGCGACTTTTTTTTTTCGAACTTTTCACACGTCTCTGATGATCAAGGCAGCAGAATGTCAAGTTAAAAATTATTTTCCTCTTTTTCGGAGTGATAATTTACATGAACAAACTAAAACAAGAAAACGGTGAATAAGGGCAAGACATGATAATTAGGCTAAAAAATTTACAGCGGGTAATGGAGATCTTGATGGGGATCTGCAAAATATCCATACACAACTTAGTTATATTTCCAAAACAAAGACACTTGTTCCCTCTCAAAGTATCACATCCCAAATTGAATAACAATGAAGAAAAATATCCTCATAGACCTTGGTATCGCTCCAATAGAAGAGACCATAACAAAATAAATCAGGAAAGGTTTGGTCAGACACTGCCAAAGAACTTCAGCAATGAGGCCACTGAGAACGTGCATGACACCAGAAATCAACACGATGTCCACAATATATACTCAAGATATTGAAAGATTGGTAAGTGTTCAACTGACATCTTCAGGATGGACCAGCAAATTCAAAGAACAGTATTTTTCAAGAAAACAGCTATTTGCATGACCAAGTAGGATAAGGAAATAATCATGAATCTGTTCCACCACCGCTTGGTGTAACCGCTAAGTTCCAACGACAATTAGTTACAATCCAGCTTTAAGCTTTTCTCCATCCCAGTGTCCCAATTTAGCTCCAATGAGCGCACACTATGTATATAAGATATAGGAGTTAATATATGATTTAGGTTTGCAAAGCGTACCCATCTAAATTAAGCATGCATACCTCCACAACCAAGAAAGTTGCAGACAGTCGCACCATATATCCCAGAAAGTTACTAACATGCAATCCCCAAAACTCTGCAAAAGCCATGTCTAAAAAACAAACAAGGCAACCTTCATCATAAACACGAGATGCAAGCTGGACAACCCAGAATGCTTTTTCTCATCATCTCCATCCTCCCTTCAAAACTTTCACCGTGTTGAAGAAGTACACGATTTCTTTGAAAACAAACAAAAAGACCAAGAAGAACAACATGGGATAATGAGACAACCCCGCTCTTGTACACAGTCCTCCAGCCAACTAAAACCTTAGGTACTCACAGGTAAGTTGCATATAGAAGAGGAAAATAAGTTTCCAAACAAGTATATTCATCTCAACAATGCAAAGCCAGATCAGCAACAAGTACAAGAGAAAACCAAAGATTAAACCAAAAAAAAAAAAAAAAACTAAACCTGTGGTTGGAAAGAGGATTCACTCTGGTAAAAACAATATATAATTTCCTTTTTGTATTTGTTCGTAAAGTGGATTTTTCAACAAGTTCAAGAAATCCCAAATAGTAAGTCCTCTTCCCCTTCTAAACAAAGACAAAAAGAACGTCTTAAGGGATATTATAACATCACTATGCTACGCTTTTCTTATCCTTTTTTTTTTTCTTTTGCTCGATGCGCTTACCTTATCCATTTAAGAGGGAACTATCAGAAAGAAAGTAAAAAATTGATGCGTGCAAAAGAACTAGGAGTTCATGGTGCATCCTGATCTAAGCACCCAACAAGGTCTTTATGAGATTGGAAACATCATAACAGGGAGGATGATAGTGCAATTATAAAATCATACTGGGTCCAGAAAATATGAAGAAATAGAAAAACTTTTAACAATGAACGAATGAGAATTAAAGGAATTAACCAAAGCAAGGTTTAACAAAGCAATACGCTCTCGTAGCAAAGCGTAAAGCGCTGCAAAAAAGCATTATCGAAGCGCCGCCTCGCAACATAATAAAGGGAAACTAAGAAGTTCTCAACATAATAAAGGGAACAATTATAGATGATGATCACAGAACAGAAGAAAAAGAGGAGGAAGAAGGAGCGACAAACAAAAGGAGAAGAAGCAAGGTTGCTGAATGAGTTTAATAAAATAGTTTCGGTTTTTTAATATTATTTACTTAGAAAACAGTGAACAGACTCTAGGGCCTGTTTACTGAGGCCAATTTTATTTATTTAATATTAGACCAAATCATACAGACTCTAGGGCCTGTTTACTGTGCTTCAAAGGCCAATTTTATTTTATTTAATATTAGACCAAATCATAAAGTGGGAGTTCTGATGCGTTTTGGGCCTGAGGCACAAAAAAATGCGCCCAGAATGCTTTTTAAAACACTGAACCAAAGTATATGACAATCTCACAAAACAAGCACAAGAATAAAAAGCATACCTGGACGCAGAGGCTGAATGAGAATCTGAAGATACAGATCTGGATCGAGATCTAGACACAGAATGGCGAGAAGACTTGATCCTTGGTGACTTGCTGCAAAGCAGTTCCACAATATTCTGAAAACAATTCTTAACTAAAACAACTATTGAGACTATGATAGAGAAATTTGCTAAAACCTCCGGCTCTTGCTCCGACTGTAGCTGCGGCTACGGCTTCTGCTTCTTGAAGATAAACTCCGACTCCTGCTCCGTGATAAACTCCGCCTTGAGTCATACTCCTTCACCTATAATAGAAAATAGAAAGCTAAGAACCATGGCTTTAAGGGGAAAAAAAAGAGATTCCGGACACTGCTAATACTCAGGCATCAGTTTTCAATACCATAAAGATTAGATGTACTATCAGGCTCAGCGCACTGCATGGAATCCACCAAATCATATGCCAGGTTTCCATATTCACCCAAATATGATTGACTAATTCCTATAATGTCAACATTTCCAAAATATGATGTCTAAATGTTTGATAAATAAATGCAATCATACTAGAAGCTTTCTTTATCAGCCAGTCGGCTAAACGGATTCAGGAACATATGAGTGTAGAGCAGAGTAGACCATACCCGCACATAAGCCCGAGAAAATGCATTTCGAAACTCGGAGTCGTCAAGCTTTCGTATCTGTAAAAGACAAACATAAGAATCATTCATCTGAAGATAAAAAAGAAATCAGGCTAAAATCATAAAAATAATTTAATGGCATTCAACTTACCGCATATTTCATGTCATCATAAGTTGTGTAATCAACGACACCGATAGTACCTAAACAATGTACATAGAAACAACCTTTAGAGGAAAAAAAAATATTTGGTCCAGGTATTTTATATGCCGTCTCAGTTTTAAATAAGCACTGGCATTTTAATCAACTGTGCAAGAGCCGAGATGGAACAATAAACTGGTAACAATCTTGACTTGAGACTTTGGACAATGTAGTGATTGTACGCCACCAGTATAGTAAAAAGTCAGGCCACAGAAGACAATAAACCAATAGGTTAACAACAGTCTTTACCAAGCCCAACCCCGGCACACAATAACCACTCCAACACTGTAAAAGAATAAGATAGAAATTCACCATCATAGAAGTCGAATCAAATAAACTTACCACTGCCTTCACGATACACTTGAGAGAAACAGACATCCCCAGCTCGGCGCATGTGATCCTTTACCCATTGATGCAAGCAAATGTTAGTCCAACAAAAAAAATGAGAAGAACTGGATAAGTAGTTGTACAAGAAACTAATGCATGATCAATATTTTCAATCAATAATTATTGAAAAAAAAAGAGGGAGAAAGTTGAAAATTATGTGTACCTTTAGGTCTTGCCATGAAGCAGAAGAAGGTAATCCAGTGACCAACACTGCATAAGAAACAATAAATTTATTTTCACAGAACAGTTGTATGCCATCCAGATATAACACAGGAAAACAGTATAGTAGGAACACAGACCACGGTAGTCTGAGCGCCTGGATACTCCACCACGACCACCACTGCTGCTGTAACTGCTATGACGCTCTATTGACGACTGCCCTCGCCCACCATGCGCAAGTTCCACCTATAAAGTTGTAGGGAGTAATTATTGGTTGTAAGTAAGACAATATATGGGTCTTCAACAAGTCCTGGAAAGGAGAAACCAATATGGTAATATTAATAACAATGATAAAAAAACAACTAACCCGCAGACGATGCCCATCGAAGCTATACCCATCCCGACCACGGATAGCATCCTCAGCATCGCGAGCGTCTTCAAACTACAATCACAAGAAGTGAAAAAAAATACAAAACATGTCATTTATCTCGTACAACAAACCACATTGGCACACTAGAAGTCCAACCATAACATATAAAAGTAACCCATTTATTTGTGCTGGTCGGTGCAAAAAGTGTTAGCTTCCTATCAGAGCCAGCTTTATTCTTAGCATATGGTTGTTGAAACGAGGTTTTGCATACAACTGCTATGATACTTCATGGCATGAAGATGCTTCCCAGTGCATACCACCCGTTATAATATCTAACTGTTAAATTGGTATGTATAGCTTTACTTACATGCCCACCCTACCCTGTGGCTTCGTTATTAACATAACGGTAGGGATCCACCTGATGTTAGCAAACTGTAATGGTGTCCCAAGAGGAAATTTTGTATATTAAGAATTCCATGTGGTATTATGAAATTAATGTTGTAGTCTCGTAGAAACATATTATACCACCTTAAACATAGAAATATATTGTTACCTCGACAAAGGCATAACCTGGGGGCCTTGGTGGAACCTTTAGATCAATATCGACGATGGGACCATACTGCAACATAAATACAACAAAACAAGTAAATGACTGAATATATATCATCCACAACTTGACATTACAATCTCCAGTCAAAAGATCACATATTTCCACTTGAAAGACATGCACATAACCAAAGAGCAAACACTTCAGATACACTAAAACTTAACCATCCTTGGTGCATCCCAAAGTCAAACTGACTGGACGCATGAAAATATACAAGTTCCCTGCAATTAGAGAAAAATGTAAAATGGATGAAATTTTCATACATCCTATTCCTATGCATGAGGCTGGACATGGCTTCATATGACTCTGAAACTCTGAGTCACGTGGGAATATATCAGCAAACACCAACCAATACCATCGCAAGCCAAACACATGGAAGCTCACTAATTAGGAATAACTATTTACCGGTGAATATCATGAAACCAGTAATCAACTCAAACCTACCAGAATTAAACATATTAATCATGAAGAACACTTAATAAAATCATACCTTGTAAAACAAATGTTCGACTTCCCTCTCACGGATATCTCCTGGGAGATTACCAACATACAGAGTTCGACTTGAACGACCAGTCATACTTACCAAACTGTAATTACATATGAAAATAAAACAACTTTCAGTACATCAGAAACCCTAATTTCCCTAATCATTAACCCTGATCAAGGAGAGATAAAATTCATAAGAAACTGTCACAAATAAACCAAAATAAAATAAAAGATTTTCGCGGTCTCAGGGTATATATGAGATAGGAGACGAATTAACCAACCTTTGGAGGGAGGAAGTCGATAAATTAGAAGATAAACTTTTTTGGGGGAGACAGTGTACTAAAATATGGATAATTTATGTTTCTAGGGTTTTTATAAAAAGATCGATTCTTTCGTATGATCCACGCAAATCTTTCACTGTGCCCTCTTTGAAAACCTCATTAATAGTTTATTAAAAAAAGAAAAAACCTCATCAATAAATTTCTTTTTTGTGAAATCTAATAAAAATTGATTCCGATTTTCGAAATTACCCCAGTTTTTTTAAAACTTATTTTCTAGACCTACCGTCTTAGTTAAATGGACCCACTAATTAGTAAAATCTTATTAATTTGGTCAATTTTAGATGTTAAAATTATTGGGCTATCCTTACAAAACCCTAAACTAGAAGATCAAACATTCTATTATCGTTAGGATCTTTATTTTTGCTCCCTTTTCTACCTATACTATTCATAATTTTTTCTTTTAAAAAACCCTAAAAAAACCTATAAAAATTAAGTTTATAGTCGTCTAAGAGCATCCATAATCATGCGATCAGATTAAAAGACCAAAGACTAAAAATTTTAGTCTTTGGTCCGGCCCAAGAACAGCCGTATATAGTTGGGCGATGTTCTAGTGACGCGCCTGGTGTTGGGCGGTGTCCTAGCAATGCGCTTGGAAAGACTGGCGAAATGCTAGAGTAACGCTTGCGCGAGACGGAATGCTAGAGTAACGCTCGATGTGGGGCGGAATCCAAACGTAACGCTTGGTTCTGGACGGTATCCTAGCACCACGCCCGAGAGACGGGCGGTATCCAAGAAGCACGCCCCATCAGGCGAAGTGCTACCAACACGCCTGAAGAATGGGCACATGTGCGAAATGATAGTGTGAGTAGAATGGGACGGGCGGTGTCCTAGCGCACCGCCTGGGATTCCAGGCGAGCTGTTAGCAGCCCGTCCCATTCTATCTTCGTTCTTATAGTCTGCAATCGAATGTGAGTAAAGACAGTGAGATGCGAAGGACTATTAATTGGTGATCGGTGGTTGATGGATGATGATGAAGTTTGGGTTGCTTCCATTAATGGCATGTGATGGCGATTGAGCAGAGAATCTGTGAAGGTATGTGGTTTCAATTGTTGGTTGTTGATGGACCTGTTCTTGGTGGTTGTGGCTGTTGGGCTCTCGTGATAAGAAAGTCTGTGATGGTGAGTGCTGCCATGAACATGGAGTTTTTGGTGTTCAAGTTCATAGCATTAATGGTGGCAGTTGGTCATCGGTAGTAAGGCTCGAGTAATGGTTGAGTTGAGTGTTGATTGGTCGTTGGACGAAGATAGTGGCAGGGAAGAACTCGATATACGAAGGAGCTGGTTTGAACATGGAGATCAATTGTGGTGAATTATGTTGATCGATGGCGGTGAATGGAATGTTACTGTCAAATAAAGTTTAACAGAGAGGTGGAGCTCGAGTCATTCCATGGTTGTTAGTGGAAGTGAGGTTGATGGTTGGAGTTTAGAAAACAGTGGTGGTTCGAGTTGTTTGGCTGTGTTCCAACTAAGCGGTATCCCAGAAGCACGTTTGATGGTAGGCGGCATGCTAGGATAACGCTCAGTTGGAGCGGTATTCCAGCGTCACGCTTGTGTGTGGGCATTATCCTAGTACCCCGTTTTATCAGATGAACTCCCAGAATAACGCTTGATCAGGCGTTCTACTAGCTTACCGCCCGTGTTTTTGAGCGTTGTCCCAGAATAACGCTTGGCTCTGGGCGAATCCCTACGAAACCGCTTGAGGCTAAGCGGTACACTATGAACCCACTCGACTAAACAGGTTTTAGTCAGGAAAAATTCCTATTTGTAGTCAGCTAGAGTGAAAAAAACCGACTATCCACTAAAATTCGTCGACCCACTGCGCCACATAAATCCCGACTATCGACTAAATGTAATCTTTAGTCTGTACTTTCATCGTCCCATTGTGGACGCTCTAAGTCACTTATCACCGAAGTTTTTTGTTTGAAGTTATTTTTTACTTCTAGGGTTTGAGTCCAATCAGTAGGAGAGGAAAAAAAAACAGAAAAAGAAAAAGAAAAAGGAAAAAAGTTTGAGAAATGGATGTTCAAGTGCAAGTTGTTCAACCACAACCGCCACTATCTAGACCAAATGGAGAGGGAAATATTGGACAATTTCAATCACCATCTTTATATGTTAGTGATCTCGAAATGAATATAACTGATTCACAACTTTATGATATGTTCAGTCAACTTGGTGTTGTTGTTTCTGTTCGTGTTTATAGGCATTTGAGTACTAGAAGATCCTTTGGTTATGGCTATGTTAACTATAGCAATACTCAATGAATTGTTAGGGGATCCATTTTTCAATTTCTATTGATTTAGGTGATGTATAACTTGGTGTGTTTCATTGGGCATTTGGTGTTTGATTATGTAATTGAAAAAGGGTTTTGATTCGATCAATTTATGAAAATGGTTTTATTGAAAATTTTCTATTTTTTCTTGTTGGTAATGGTGGTGGCGTTAATCCGAATTCAATATTTGGAGAAGAAGATAAACCGATCTAACCAGCACCGAGCCCGGTGCCTTAACTCAGTTAACTTGGTCTATATCAGATTAGTCAGGGGCTTAATCGTTTTTTATCATGATATTTAACTGACACGTACACACTAACTACCGTTATCTACTTTTTAAATAAAATGAGACGGAAAAAATCAAACAGAGCCTATTTAATAAATTCTGAGAAAAACGGGTCTATTTTATAGAATATGTTTTAAAAGGGGTACTTTATTAAAAATCCTTTTTTTAAAAATAAATACCACATGGAACCTCATTAACTAATGAGTTTATATCATCGTTGTGTATGCACTAACGGCTAGTATGTTCCTAGGTTGACCTTTTCCTTCATATTTTTTTAAAACACCAATACCCATGCCAGAAAAGTAAGAACACACTGGCAGTTAGTGCATACTCAGCAATAAATCAGCCTAAACAAAAGACATTTGAACCCCTAAATTGTCTGACTAGGACCGAGTTAACCCGTGTTAAAAGAGTCTGACTCGTGATTCAATGAAGAACCCTAATTGGAAATTTGAAACATGTTCATCTTTCCAAAAATGTAACATGTTCTTCACAGAATTAAAACCAATAAATCAACAACATTAAAGAATCTTAATCAACCAAATAACACAAGTATATAAATCAAAATCGTATTAATCTACAGATCCCTGAACACTTGATATGTACAAAAAATTACAATATAAATGATAACATCAAATTAGGACCTTATCCCATTAATCATCTCAAACACACATATAAATTGCATTACAGATAAATGCTATGAAAGTATATGGTCACTTCTTATCTATTTCTTTGAATAAAAACTCTGCCAAAACAATTTCAAACTTTGACCCAAAGTTTTTCCTTGCCTCAACTGAATTTTAGCTTCAGTTCCGAGCCAACAACAACCCAAAAACACACTCAAATCATACCCGGCTCATGTGTCCATCATAAATTCTTAAACATTCGATATCAGTTTATTCCATGTTTTCTTGGTTAACTTTCCAGACACAGTCTTGCCCAAATCAGTTGTAGTCTTGAGCCACAAACCTGTCCTAACCCTTGCACATAAACACCTAGATACATGACTTACCGACAATAAAAAAATGGTGCAGTCACGAGCGAGAGGGAGAGATGCAATGATGATGAAGAATGAACATCAAGTTGACCATTATTTTTAAAACCACATGAATTGTACAAGTTAAAGCCGATTTTGACAAACCCCAAAAATTTTCCCAATTTCAAAAATTATGAAATCATAATAAAATCTCTTGATTAACAAAAAAAACTGAAAAAGATGGTGTCTAGTGGAGGTGGTGGTCATGCACGACAAGATGTAGCAGTAGTTAGTTGATTACGATCAACCTAGCATCATTAAAACTTCAATCAACCTCAAGAACACAACATAAATGAACGAAAAATGACTATAAATTAGTTAGATTCGGAAAAGAAAAAATAAGGGTTTTTTTATAATAATTTGGAACTAATAATTTAATAAATCAATGACAACTCCGAGATAATTTGGGAGATTTTGATTGTTTTTCGAAGAGATTTAAAGAGTTTTGGTGAAAAATAATATAAATTATCGACAGCGAAAGAGTGGAGATAAGAGAGATTTTTCTAAATAATATTTGTTAGGGATTAAGAAGGGTATTTAGGTAATGAGGACATATTTTGTTGACTTTTCAATAGAAATTGACCGATCTAGTGCGCCCTGACAAAATTATAAATGATATGGATATTTTATTAATGATGAAAAAAATGGGGGCATTTTCTTAAACTAGATTTTGAGATTCGGGCATTCTATGAAAATTTCCTTAGAGATAAGATTGGGTTACTTTTTACCTTTTATATATTTGGAAAAATAAATGGTTGGAAATAGTTAATAGGAGACAAATGGAAACATATCATTTGTCCCCTATGCCCCTTATCAAAAATTTATCCAGTTGGGATGATCTAAAGTGAACAGTATTTGCTACATTCATGTTAAGTTCTCTTAGTTCAATCACAAAAGATTACTCACTATGAAAGTGTATTAATTTATATCTCTAAGCATGTGATATTGTTGGAGCACTGATCAGTTGAACCCACCAAGCGTTGGTATCTCAAGTTTGGTTGTCAAGTTTTGTTCCTAAACTCAAAGTCGCTTGAGTAAATTACTAAAGTCACCTTCGTTAGGTTAGATTAGGAACATAGAATGTTAAGACTTGATCTAGTTATTTTTGAAGACATGAAGACATATTGAAGAAAAAACAAAGACATCATCCTTCAATTCAAAGTTAGTAACTATAAGATTTATTCCATTTTTATCTATTATTCATGCAAGTCTTTATTAATTGAAAACATAATGTACGAAATTACGTTTGTTATAATGACTTTAGTGCTGGTGGCTTGTTCAGTATACAATGATCAAAGTATCAAAAGGTATGACGTACATAGTTGCTTTGACAACTTAAATTATATAGAGTTACGAAGAATAGTTTATCTATAAACTTCGTTGATTATGACATTGTACTAATTAGTATATTTAGTGTGTTGAACTTCCGGGTGAATCCAAACCTTATTAAATATTTTTAAAAGCAATTCAAGAAATATAATATAAGGATCTAGACTTACGAAACTTTGTTTCATAGTCGAAATAGGGTTCATGACTGATCCCATGATCGATCCCTTAAGTAGGAACGATTCCAAGACCAATCCTCTCAGGAAACCGACCTCAAGACCTATCCTGAGTAAATATGACTTATGTTTACTTTTTTCGATTTGTCTGTTAATCTTCACGGGTTTGTGCAGAAATCGAGAAGTGAATAAGTTATATTGGAAAGTTCATAAGAATGTTGACATAATGATTTGAACATATGCTAAACTTTAATTTCTTAATGTTCAAGAATACACCTTTGATACTCAAGGCAAGATCCCAAGATATCGATTTTTTAATATCATATTTTGTATATAATTATATTTTTTATATTCTCATAGGTTTGCATATCTCTAGCAAACTATATTAGTGAAATACATGTTATGTGCTAGCTAATCTTAGTTCTTAAAATAATCTTAGTTTTCAAACTAAGAGATAGGAGTAACCCAATCAGGTGAAACATCTTGTGTTGCATTTTGTTAAAGTCTTCTTTGGGATCAAGAAGCCTCTAGTTTTACCTTGCTAGAAGGCTAGATAATAACCTTCATCTATGAGATAAAAAATACTGGTTATTTTCATTCTACAACTACTCATATGGATAGAAAACTAAGAATTGAGGCAATCCAAACAAACAATGGCTCCTGGAGCTACAATTGGAGGAAATTGTAGACTCTTTCTACACACACTTTGCTTTAATGGCCTCCTCTTTGTATCCTAAAATTTCGGATCATATTATTAATTTAATCCCGAAGTCTCTAAATGATATAGATAATTCCAAACTGATGAGTGAACAAACTGAACAAGAGATCAAATTTATCTTATTTGACATGCATCCAAACAAGTCCACGGGCCCAGACGGCTTCTCGGCTATTTCCTTTCATAAAAACCGGTTTCTCCTCAAGGAGGAAATTAACAAAAATGATTCAAGATTTATTTGAAACTAAGCATATACTCAAATAACTCAACTCAACATTCATTATTTTCATCCCGTAAATAGATTCCCATGCCTCTTCCAAAGACTTCAGACCCATCTTTTTATGCAACACCATTTACAAAATCATCTTTAAGTTGATTGTTGATCGAATCAGGACTTTCTTAACAAACTTATCTCTCATTTCCAGTCGACTTTTGTCCCTGGAAGGCAGATTGCAGATAACATTCTCATAGATCATGAGATCATTCACACAATAAGATCTGAAAGGAAAAATAAAAAGAAAAAGGGATTCATAGGTTTGAAAATTGATATGTCAAAAGCTTTTGTCCGAGTGGAATGGGATTCTTTTGTTTTAGTCATTGAAAAAATGGGTTTCTATAAAACTTGGATAAACCTAATCCTCCAATGCATATGAAATACTTCCTTTGTTGTTCTTGTTAATGGATCCCCCACGGGATTCTACAAACCAACTATGGGATTACATCCAGATACCTTATCTCCCCCATACATATACATCATTTATATGGAGGCCCTTTCTAGAGTGCTCCTAGATGATGAAGAGAACAAACTGATATGTGGCATAAAGTTTGCAAAGATTTTCCCATGTATCTCCCACCTATCCTTCGCATATAACTGGCTCATTTTTGCATAAGTTGGGAAAAAAATTGCAAAAACATAATCAAGATTCTAGACCTTTTCATCCTCGGCTCTAGACAACAAATAAATTATAATAAATCTGGAGTTTTCTTCAGCAACTCAGCATCCAAACAGAAGCTAGGGAAATGGTCCAAATCTTTAATATAAGAAGGATAAGACTCAATGATATAAGACCTGTGAGTTCTACTTTTCACTCACAAGTCCAAAGTTAAATGCTTCAAACCCGTCATTGATAAATTAATAACAAGGCTCAAAGGTGGGAACATGAAAAATTTGTCTCCGGCTGGTTTGGGAGTCTTGATAAAGCATGTTGCAGATACACTAGCCACTTATCAAATGTCTTGCTTTGTCATCCCGATGACTATAACAAAAAAAAATGGATGCTCTTAACATAGGTTTTTGGTGGGGCCAATCAAAGGACAATATTAAAGGGTTGCAAACCCAAGGATGCGGGAGGTCTGGGCTTCAAATACCATGCTTGCCAAAATCGCCTGGAGAATGATTCAAGAACCCAAATCGCTCTGGTCTAATTTTCTAAAAGTCAAATATTTATGTAACGGGTCCCCAATGAGTATCAAAAACCCTAAAAATAATTTCTCCTGGCCCTGGAAAGGGTTGTGGAAAGGAATAAAAATCATACAATATGTGGCCATCTGGGAGATTGGAAATGGGGAAGACATTCAATTATGGAATCACAACTGGATTCCTCTACACTCTCCAAAATCTATCTCAAGATGCGACATTCGGCCAACTATAGAAAATACCGTCTCAAAATTCAGTTACATCCTAAACCCCATCTCTACGTATTGGAACTTGGAGTTTTTGCAACAAGTCTTTCCTCCGTTGGTTGTACATGACATTACTAGTATTGCTC
This sequence comes from Papaver californicum, assembly GCA_023531435.1. Taxonomy (NCBI): domain Eukaryota; kingdom Viridiplantae; phylum Streptophyta; class Magnoliopsida; order Ranunculales; family Papaveraceae; genus Papaver; species Papaver californicum. The sequence goes on along the minus strand of JAJJMC010019846.1, from coordinate 79,397 downwards.
TACACCACAACACTAGTAACACTAATACCTTGACCTGACCCCTAACAAAAAAAAAGAATTAACTGTTAAATCTGTCTATGAGTACCTAATAACATATAATAACATTCCCAATGCCCAGGCTACCCAGATCAACTCTGTCTGGAGTAAAATATGGGATCTTGATGTCCTGGCACGCATTCAAGTGTTTGTATAGAAATGCTACAACGAAATCATACATGTTAGCAAAAGTGTTAGTAGATGGGTTCAAACCATTACTCATGTCTGCACTTATAGGCGTTGAAAACGCCTAATTCTAGCATCAAATTCTAGTGTTGTATTAGCTATTTCTCTTGTAAATATTGTATATTACTTTTGTTTTCTAGATTTATAGTTTTTTTGGAGCTAGATGTGGAAAAGAAAAAGAAATTAACTAATTTGAGAAAAAGGGCAAAATGGTCTTTTCATGGGAAAACACTATTGACATTCATGTGGGTATTATGAGGAAGCCATTTAATCTTTAAAATAAATTACTGAAGCACCTGAATTCATCTACTCATGGCAGCCAACCCATTACTGAAGACATCATCCTTTAGTTGAAAGTTAGTCACTAGACAACTTGACTTATTCCATTTTTATCTATTTTTCATGCAAGTATGTATTAATTGAAAAACATATTGTACGAAGTTACGTTTGTTATATTAACTTCAGTGTTGGTGACTTGTTTACTATGCAATGAAAGTATCAAAAGGTATGATGTATATAGTTTCTTTGAAAACTTAAAGTATATAGAGTTACGAAGAATAGTTTCTCTATAAACTTCGTTGATTATGACATTGTACTAATTGGTATATTTAGTATGTTGAACTTTCGGGTTAATCCAAACATTATTAAATATTTTTGAAAGCAATTTCAGAAACATAATATAAGGAAGTAGACTTATGAAACTTTGTTTCATAGTCGAAATAGTGGTTCATGACTGATCCCATGATCGATCCCTTGAGAAGGACCTATCCGTTGAGTAAACCTATCCTAAGTAAATATAACTTCTGTTTACCTTTCCGATTTGTCTGTTAATCTTCACGGGTTTATGCAGATATCGAGAAGTAATAAGTTAGATTAAAAAGTTCATTAAGATATCGACATAATGATTTGAGCATGTGCTAAACTCTAATTTATTAATGTTCAAGAATACACCTTTAATACTCAAGGAAAAATCCCAAGATATCGATTTTTAACATCATATTTTGTATAAAATTATGTGTTTTCCATTCCCAGAGGTTTGCATATCTCTAGCAAACTATATTAGTAAAATACATATTATGTGCTATCTAATCTTATATGCCAAACTAAGAGATATGAGTAATCCAATCAGGTGAAACATCTTGTGTTGCTTTTTGTTAAAGTCTTCCTTGGGATCAAGAAACCTCTAGTTTTACCGTTGGTGGAAGGCTAAATTCTTATTTAGTTTTTAGTTGATTACTTTTGATTGAAATAAATATGTAGTCATCTTCAATGGATCAAACTTATTTATTACAAGGTCATTCTCTTCTGCTATAAGGACACTTAAGTTTGTTTAAAAATTCAGATATAAGTGATTCTGGATCTGTAGGGTAAAACTGTTGATCAGTCGATGCTAACAAACTCCGTCATGTGTGTGGTTGATCAATAATGGAATGCAAGTTATTTTACAACGATGACTCTGAAGATTATAATTGAAGATTAAATACTTGAAGACTCTTCTTTTTGGTTCCGATATTTGTGTGAATTTATGCAAACTTGATTCTCTGGGATTACATAAGAAATTTATTTATAAACATAGAACTTGTAGAAGATCGAACAAACTGTCTAGTTGCATTAAGTTGCTTGCATAAAGCTTGTTCATTACGATTGATTATTTCAATAATCATTGCCTTGGTTTGATCTTTTGACCAAAGGACTTGTATTGATAAAACGGAAGATCCTACGACTCTACTTATCTCTAATTTAAAGATTGATTCTTGGAGATCGATAAGTGTGTTGGTAAGTGAAACAGGTTAGTCCTCTAATGTTTTGGGTAACGATCCAAATGAGTCAGGTGAAAAAGTCTACACAGTGGTGAAGCGACTTGTAGTCATAAGAATACTGAGGGAATTGAGTAACTTAGGGTAGTTTATTTGGTCTCAGCTATACAAAGTTGCAGTAGTCAATTTGTATACGACTAATAATGCATGTTGTATATGCACAAATTAATTCACCTATCTTCTACTTTACTAATGAATAATATAGTAGTAAATAAGATTCGTTCCCACGAAGAGCGAGGAGTTCTAGTTGTCAAATGTCACAAAGGGGGGTTTGTTTTAGGTTTTAAACAAAGTAAATAAGAAAGCAATTAAAAGTAAAGTTGTAAGCAATTGAGAGATGGTTGATAGAGGAATCCTTCTTCGTTACTAAACAATCATTTAATTAGTATATCCATCTACTCATTATTAATCATTGATTATCACCAACCGTAGAATAACAGCTAGATCAGTGTTATCCCCGAAATTCCTTATATCACTGGATACAGAAGTTCTCGCCTACTAGATTCTATTCGTCTAAACCACCTAGTAGTAGATCACTCAATGCTTAATTTGGTTGAATGCTTTATATTTTGTGAATTTATAGGTTAATCCTAGCAGTTAGACTCTTAGATCAAGGTCCACTTAATAGTGTTATGCATACACACAATTGCTCCACAGAATCCCTATGTAAGGTCTCGTATTCTCTACTTGTGCACGATTCAATGGACGATTACTTATCACCCAACTCAATACTAGCATTATATTAAATCGAAAAATCAATTCAGTTGGCCACTTAAACAATCTATCAATCAATCGTAAAATTCTTTATAGTATAAACAAGCAATAATCATATCAAGAATTCAAAATAGATTCATATATTGACTCAAATCATATTTAGAACTTATGATTCATCCTTAATAAAATAGAAGTTTAGCTTCTCATGGATGTAGAAACACCCATGTTATATATAAGAGTAAGAGAATTCGTTACGATGATGAAATAGCTCAAAACCCTAGCTTTTGCTCCTTATGTTGTTGATCTCCTCTAAGACTTGCAAAGTAATGTAAAATATATCATATTATTGTCTTGGGAGTCTTCTTATATAGTGCTCATGAAATTTAGGGATTAGAATCCTTCCAGGCCCATGTTCTTTCCAAAATAGAGTAAAAAACGTGTCAAAAATGTTCCGGAATGGTGTCAGGTTCGGCTACTTCGTGTATGGACTTTTCCAGCCGAACCTGACAATTTATTTTTGCTCAAAGTGAGTGTCAAGTTTGTCTAATAACTGGTGATGAATTACCAGCCGAACTTCTTCCTGGTTATTCTTGTTTTTCATCAAAAACGCACTCCAAAGTTCGGCTACTATTATTGTTTTAGTAATTAGCCGAACATTCTCCTGGATACTTTGTTCAAAACTAATTTTTAGGTTTGGCTAGTTCCATAGGATAAACTTATAACAGAAAAACTCTCTGTAGATTTGTGTAAAAACTTGATTTTTGAGCTCCAGGTTCGGCTTTTTCGATCTAAATGATTACCAGCCGAACTTCTCTTTGTAGATTCAAGTCTTTCAAAACTCGTTTTGCTCATAACCTCTTCGTCCGATATCGGAATGACCTCATTCTTTTTGCGTTGGATTTGTCTTTAAATTCTTTTCAAGATAAAGTTTAATAATTTGGGATTTGAACAAATTCCAAGTGGTATTCATTTGTAGACTCTGTTTCCTTAGCATTTTGTAGTTATTTCTTTGATTTTGGATGATTCACTTAATATAAGATATAAGATAGAAAAAAACGTAATAAAAATTAATACGAAAGAATTATAGAAAATATTAGTATGGATTTGACACTAAAAACATGTGAATTTTCCACTTATCAAATTCCTCCACACTTAGGATTTGTTAGTCATCGAGCAAACTAATCTAAACTGAACTAAAATATAACAATTCCCTTTCGTCGAGGACATGGTTACACTTAGCATGTGCAACGGGCCTTTAAACCTCTAGGTGTCCCTAGTGGATGAGTTATAGTCTCGTGAGGGTTTACAAGAGGTATACCTACAAAACCTACTCCAACTTTAAAGTCACAAGCATCCAAAGATCTATGAGAACATAAAGTTTCTACACACTAATAATAAGAAGTTAGAAATTCCAAAGAACATTATTCTCATGCTTAAAACTTGAGTTAGGAGAAAACAAACCATATGAAAGAATCCAGCCTCGAGAGCGATCGAATAAGCATTCTGCATCGACTTCTTCCTCACCAATAGGGTTTTATGAAATTGCACTCAAAAGACGCACTTTAGGGTTCTCATGTGTGCAGGCAGGAGTGAAGACAAAAATCCTGCACACGTTGAATGATGGGAAGAAAAGGAAAACTTCCGAATTATATTTTTTTATCCCATAGAAACGTGGGATGAAAAGAACCATCCTTTTTTTTCTGATGATCTCTAAGAAAGGAAATCAACCACTATGTGAGGACGGGAATGCTTACTTAATTTCTAACCCGGTCTACAATCAACACACTCTCATAGCGAATAGAAACGTCTTCGGTCTTCAACTGTTGATGATGAACTCTTGAACTTCGTAGAACTTTGAAAAATTATAACTCTTTCCCTCAATTTCTTGTTGCTTGAAACTTCTTTATAAATTTTTTCTTCCTCCCCACAACCTTATTGAATGTATACAAAAGGAAATAAACTAAAGCTATACAAAACATTTATTTTTTATTTTTTTTAATGCTAAATTGAAATACAAACTAACAAATGAAACTAATGTGGTCGTGGAAGAAGGACTTTACCACTTGATTCTTCATAACTTGTATTGTTTCGGTATCATAACTTCATAAAAATACACATCTTTTGTTTTTCTTTACTCTTGTACTTAGTCTTGTCTTCATTTTTGATATAAAATTTTTCTCTTCTTTTTGTTGCTTGTAAACCTTGACTGCATTCAACTTTCTTCGTGATTTTAATGCCGCTCCGCCTGTTGATGATAATGTGTTTCTATTGATGATTTGTCAAGAGAATGGTGCTAACTGCAAACTAGATTACAAGATAAAGTTAGCAATCCTGATGACACCCTGGTAATTGAGGAAATAACACTCAAGAGATCAAAAAATAGTGTTGAAATTGGTGCGATGTTGAGTATCTCATCATTCTACCCGGAATTAGCGTAAGATGACACACACTCTAAAGGACAATTTTTAGACAGGTACAAAGAATTTAAAGTCTGGTGCTTGGCTTGATGTAACAATAGGTAGTCTCTACTAATGATTGATCATCTTCTCTAATACTGTATTCTTTCTGCACTTAATTCACTACTGGCTGTTTAAGTTCTTTTTTGTCAGCTATTGCTTCTCAACAACTAAGAAACCCGAATATAGTTCCTAATACTTCTAAGTTCAGTTATTTCATTAAGAACTCCGTATGTAACTTAGCTAGAAGTATACTAAGTGACTCTAAAATATCTAAAAGTTGGAGGTTTTCATGCAAATATGTACAAAAAGTTTTAAAATTTTACCTACAAATGTGAAAAGTCTAAGTAAGACTAAAAACTCTAATGCTAAATACTCCCCCACACTTAAACTTTACATTCTCCTCAATGTAATTGACTCCTCCAATGTAAAATCAAGACGAGAAATTCCTAAATGATATGCAAAACTACAAAAAATCAAAAGATAAAGATAGAAATACAAACAAATGGGTTGCCTCCCATTCAACGCTTGGCTTAAAGTTGTCAGCACGACTTTCTACTCACCCGTATTACTCCTCCAGAGGGACCAAATCTCTAAACTCACACTCTGCACTTAGATGGAGCAAATCTCTAATTCTAACATAGCTTATCTACATCCACGTAAGCTATGTTTTCGTAGTATGGCTTCAATCTATGGTCGTTGACCTTATAAGTTGTTCCATCTCTGAGACTAGTGATCTCAATGGCACCATGAAAAGAAACATTAGTAACAACAAACGATCCAACCTAGCGGGACCTTAGATTTTCTAATAATTATTTATAATTCTTTTGTTATTAGAATTGCATAGGTTTAAATAGTGAAAACGGTTTTCTTTCAACAGTTGTGCTTTTGCTTGATGGATTATGCTTGGTTAATTAATTTTGATAGTCCATGCTTGTGATTTACCTCTGTTTGTTAGCATAACGAAACCAATTTTGGCAATTACTTGCGCTTCAATTAATTTAAAAAGAATTATCTGATTAATCACATAGGTTGTTAGAATTACCTGATTCCTGATTCCTGGTCCTTTTAAAATTATTCGAAAATCATCTTTAGGTTATTTAGTCTTTTTCATACTCCTGGAATTTTCTAGAGTTAATTTAAATCATTATTTTCTAAGATCATTACCTTTACAAGTTCGAGAAACGATCACCTTATTTACCACTTCTAAAATTACATCAATTTTTGGCGCCGCCGACGCGGACTTGTTTTTAGGTTTAGGGTTTTAGATTTATTTTTAGGTTTTTATTTTTAGTTTTATTATTTTACTTTGTTCTATTTTACGTTTCTTTTGGTATTTCTCCTTTTTGCTACAGGTTGAATTTTTGATCGAAAAAGAAGTAAGCCAAAGTTTTGGAATTAAAGCTAAAGACTTGGAATTAAAAAGGGAAAAGCTTAAAGAACGAAAAAGAAGATCGAAGATTTTATTTTATTTTTCTTAATTAGATTTTTAGTTTATTTTAATTAGTTTTAATTAATTTAGAAAATTGTATTAGGGTTTTAATTATTTCTGTAATTTTTCTTTTATTTTTTGGACACTTTTGGGCATTATTTTTGGGACTTTGGACTTTTTATTGTTTTTAAACCCTACGGAAGGGTAGTTAAATATCAAACTGTGTGCAGGGAAGGACGAAAATTACGATATTGTCTCGGCCCCTCGGGTTCGCACACTATTGAAAAGGATATTAGTGGCCCGAGTCGACTTCAACGGTTCATCGCCCGTCTAGTACGGGAGGTAAACTTCGACCAACCCACGAATCTCCTGTCAGTGGGTTTTCTGGACGCCTTTGTATGCATATATGTTGAGGACTGAATACGGAACTTAATTTTTGCATAGTAAAGGGCAAGGCCTGGCCATACAAGATAAGGTTTCGGATTTCATCACCGTCTCCTTCTTGCCCGCCTTAGGAAAACGAAACCTACGCGAACCTAAGCCTAAAATCTTGACTAGAAAGAGACCTATAGGGTATCGAGCTTATTGGAAAATCGTTCAAAAGGACTGTACGGGTTACTTTATTAGCCTAACTCAAAGAACATGAAGATTATTTTAAGTTGATTAGAGCCGCATTGTAACCCAGGGAAAAGTGCCAAAGAGACAAGGGTATCAAAGCTCCATTGAGCTTCTCCTGTTTCTCTTCGACTTAATCTAATTCAGATCGTTCTAAGAGGTTTGCTAAAATTGTAACCAGTTGCCTTTTGAAAGAATAGAAGCTGGTCTAGAAACAATCTAAGTGGAACCATCATGCTTGTTGTTTGCTAGATTTAGGTTTGATTTGGTTGAGTCAGGGCACGATCGTGTTTGATTAATTGCTTGTTAGGATTTAATTTTTGCATGCCAAGAACGCCCTTAAGGCGAACTTGGGATAGAGACCCTCAAGGTAGGACTTGTAGTTCACCTTAACCTTGAGAAGTCAACTGAGAGTGAAATAGTCACTCCCGAGACCGTGTCAGCAATGACAACTCTGAAGGATTTGTGCAATCCAACCAGGACCTTACGTCCATCTTGCATCAAGTTAGCCGCTACTGAAGCGAGCTTCGAACTGAAACCCAAAATCATCCAGATGCTTCCATTATTCTTAGGAAAAGAGAACGAGAATCCCTATTGTCATGTTAGGGAGTTCGAGGAAATATGTAGCACAATAAGGATTAGAGACTTGAATGACGAGTCTATTAAACTTAGACTATTTCCCTTTTCACTAAGAGATAGAGCCAAGTCATGGTGGTATAGCTTGGCCCCTCAGTCGACTGAGACCTATGCCCAACTTACTTCATCTTTTATTCAGAAATTCTTCCCTAAGAACAGAATATCCTCAATTAGGCAGAAAATTTTCACGTTTTCTCAACAAGAGGGAGAGTCTCTGTATGTTTATGTAGAAAGGTTCAACGACTTAGTGTCCCAATTCCCAGACCACGGTCTAGATGAGTTAAGTCTAGTTCAGATTCTCTATGAGGGTTTGGATTATGCGACTGTAACCTTGGTTGAGTCCTTGTCGATCGGAGAATCCGACAGTAAGACTCCTGCTGAGGCGATGCAATTTCTGAGTGACATCGCCGAGAAAACCCAGCAGTGGGAGAGCAATAGAAATCCCAACCCATTAGAATCCTTATCTAGAAGGCTAGAACTGGTCGAAATGAATCAAGCTTGTAGTTTAGAGCCCCAACCCAATCCAAGAGGCGTCAATGAAATGGCGATGGGTGAGAAATCATCAAGTCACGTGAATGCAGTCACGACCCTCAGGAATGGTAAATTGGTGGACATACGGGGTAACTGGGCCTGATAGTGGACATACTGTAGTTCACTCTGACCCAATAGCCGAAGAGACTGATAAAGTCTCTGATGAGCCTGAGGAAACCCCTCGGGCCATCGATTTTATGCCTAGAGCCCCTTATCCAAGGTTGTTAGCACCTACTAGGAAGGACCCCAGCTTAGAAACTGTCAACATGATAGAGACCCTAGTTCAGGAGACATTACCAAACACTTTGATAGAAGACCCATTAGAGAAATGTCAAGCCCACTTTGGATTAGATTTTCATGAGTTGGACTTTAAGCATGACCCACCAGATACCCTGATAAGTAGTGAGTTAGGCCCATCAGAAGAGGAATCCAAACCGTCTAGTGAGATGGAGCTTAGGCCCAACCCAGTAGAAGATTCATTAGAAAAATGCCTAACCAACTACAGATTTAATGGCAATAATGATAGGGTTATTGATGAGGTGCGTACTTTGTTAGGCTTTGCACTACCGGATTGTAATTTAGAAGAAGCAGTTGACTATTTTCGAGAATCATGACGATCCAGAAATGAGGGAAATTGTTATTAGTCTATCTAGAGACACTGAAAACTCTAAGTTTGGGGGTGACTATCATTCTCCATGTGCTATACCATTAACTCTTAAGAAGGTCCCTAGCTTGGGACCTGACATAGGCACCGTTGTAATTTTACGAGATCATCCTCCAGCTAGATTTACCGATCCTCAGTTGCCAGAAACCCATCCTCTGGTCGATGTGGTTTACCTAGATAGGGATCAAGGTGTACTCAGATCGTTTATCCTCTTAGCTTGCTGCAGTTTACTTCTACCGTGGGGCACACTATTTGATTCAGATGACCCACAGTTGTTCCGATTATTGCTATATGATTTAAGGGGGTGACTAATTCTTTTCTAGTCTGGCTGAAGACTTTAAACTTAGCACTTCTTGAGAGGTAACCCATGCTCAGGCATTCAGGTACTATCTTTCTGACTCCCTTACTTTTACTCTTTTGGTATTGTTCTTTACTTAGAAACATTGAGGACACTGTTTAATTTAAGTTTGGGGGTATTGGGAGACTTTTTAAGATTAATAAGATTTGGAATTTAGAAGCATGTGAACAATTCTGGGTGACACTAACCACTCTAGGTAGATGTAAACTTAGCCATTTTGCTATAAGGATTGGTGTGCCCAGCTAGATGGTCTATTCATAAAGGAGACAGAGTTCAGGTGTTAGAAATAACATGATAGTTGTCACCACCACATCACGTTCTGTTTTATTATTTGCAATTTTGTGTTTCTCTGAGAGTATTGGTGGGTCCTAGCATCGACATGTTAATTAGCACTGGAATGACGTTTAGTGTGTTGAGATCATGCCCCACATGAATAATACTTTAGTGTTTTAGAGTTATATGTGTGGTCCCCCTGTCTCCGTCGCCTAAGCAAGCATGGAATGCAGGATCCATGGGAACACACATGTATTAGGTGTCAAAAAAATAAAATAAAATAATAATAATAAAAAAAAAAGTTAGAAAATTGAGAAAAAAAATAGTATTTGGTATTTTCAAGTTCTCCATGTCTCCGTCGCCTAAGCAAGCGTGGAAGGCAGGATCCATGGGAACTTGTAAATATTTTAGTTAGTAGTAACCGTTGAAAATAAATGGGGAGTATCTCGACACACTAGGTTTCATCTCGGTACTGACCTTCAGACAGATATGGGAAACACCGTTCGCCTTGGTCAACATTTGCGATCTTCTACAGTTTACGTTCATCTTCTAAGTCTTTTCATGTGATGGGTGGTTAACATAACTGTCTGAGTAGAACTCTGTTGTCTTAGATATGAATTTTAGTATGCTTGAGTTAGCACTCGTGTACAGTGATTGGATCCATAAAGGGTAATGGTCCCTATAGCCGAATATCTGAGTAGCCAACTAACTAGCTTGTTTAGTGTCTATCCTGAATCATTCACGTGTTGCTAAGATCTAGATCCAGGTTTTGTGGGTATACCTCTTGTAAACCCTCACGAGACAGAACTCGTCCACTAGGGACACCTAGGGGTTTAACGGCTTACTGCATATGCTAAATGTAGTCGCGATTCCTGCGAAAGTGAGTTAGGATTTTTACTTTATTTTTAGAGTAGTTTGCTCGAGGACTAGCAAAATAGTAAGTTTGGGGGTATTTGATAGACACATTTTAGTGTCTAAATTGCACCTTAATTTCTAGTGAGTTAGTATTCGATTTTGTGTCTATTACGTGTTTTTATGCTTTTGTAGGTACATTAGAAGAATAAAGATTTGTGGAAAAATTGGCTCAAAAAGTGTTAAAGGCACCCGGGAAAATGGATCAAGGCACCCACACTTTGGATTGGGGCACCCTTGGATCGGGCTGAGCTGGATCGGGTCAACCAAGCGGGTCAACCAGGCGAGTCAACCCAGCGAGCCAGCCGAGTCACCGATCCGACTCATCGGGATTCAACTGTTTGAACTGGACGTGTTAATCTCAAGTGATTCGCAAGTTATTTTGCTTCTAGATTGTTCCAACATTGATAGTCATCTCACGCAAGTCATAAACAGCAAAAAAATCCCGTGAAATCAGCTCGGAAATCATGTATTTGGCCGGAATTGTGTTTCGATTCGGATTGAGATTTGTGGGTTGTTTTAGAGAGTTCTATTAGGTTTAGAACTCTCTCTAGGTTTCTACTACCTATATAAACCAAGAGAAGCCAAGAAAATCGAGGAAGAAAACCTAGAGAAGAAATCAGAGCAATTCCGGCCACTTCCGGTCGCCGCCGGACACCTGATGCTGGTCCGGCCGGCGTGTTCTTCATCAACCACCATCGGAGAAGACGACTCAGCAATATTTATATGTGTTGCTGATTCAAACTGCTCCTGTTGCCTATTCTTTCAACCATTTATTGCTTAGAAACACTTCTGTAACGGCTGAACCCTGTTCTTCAACACTTATAAACGTATCTGTTCAGCTGTTGCACTATTCTTTAACCTTGTAATCAACTTTTTGAGCAATGAAAAGGTCTTTTGAGCAAGTTTTCTCCACCATGAGCTAAGTCTATTTACTGGGATGAGGGATAAGGTACTTTTCTCAATTTTATGTGAATTCTTTTGTTATTAGAATTGCATAGTTTTAAATAGTGAAAACGGTTTTCTTTCAACAGTTGTGCTTTTGCTTGATGGATTATGCTTGGTTAATTAATTTTGATAGTCCATGCTTGTGATTTACCTCTGTTTTTTAGCATAACGAAACCAATTTTGGCAATTACTTGCGCTTCAATTAATTTAAAAAGAATTATCTGATTAATCACATAGGTTGTTAGAATTACCTGATTCCTGATTCCTGGTCCTTTTAAAATTATTCGAAAATCATCTTTAGGTTATTTAGTCTTTTTCATACTCCTGGAATTTTCTAGAGTTAATTTAAATCATTATTTTCTAAGATCATTACCTTTACAAGTTCGAGAAACGATCACCTTATTTACCACTTCTAAAATTACATCAGTAAGGCGTACCAATCTTGTGTGTAACGTTGTACTTCTTGAGAAGAGCATGAAAGGATTTCTAAAAGTGTGATCCTTCATCACTGATAACTATTCATGGTGTACCATGTCTAGTGAAAATATTTTCCTTCACAAACTCACAAACAACTTGAGAATCATTAGTAGGGGTGGCTTTAGCTTCCACCCATTTTAAAACATAATCCACATCAAGAAGTATATAAAAATTTCCAAACGAATTAACAAAAGGGCCCATAAAATCAATTCTCCTCTACAGCAAGAATCAATGTGAGTGGCATTTGATTTTGAGCACTTAGATTGCCCATTCGTTGACATCTATCACAAGATTTGCAAAAAGCATACGCATCCTCAAATAGGGTGGGCCAGTAAAATCCACTCTCAAGGACTTTGAGAACGATACGTTTGTAACCAAAATGCCCACCACAAACATAAGAATGACAAAAGGTAAGAATGGATTGAAATTCAGAGTCAAGTACGCACCTGCAGATAATCTGATCGGCACAGTATTTCCACAAGTATGGATCAACACCTTTCTTGTCTCTAATTTCGATATCAAATTCTTGTAACAACAGAATCCACCGTATTAGCCTTGGCTTAACTTTTTTATTTTTGAGTAGGTACCTAAGTGTTGCGTGATCAGAATATACAACCATTTTTGTACCCACCAAATATGATCTAAATTTTTCTAATGCAAACATTATAGCCAACAATTTTTTCTCGGTGGTGGAATAGTTGATTTGCGCATTGTTTAGGGTCCTATATGTATAGTAAATCACGTGGGATAATTTGTCCACCCTTTGACCCAAAACGGCTCCAAATGCATAGTCACTCGCATCACACATTAACTCGGACAGTAAACTCCAATCGAGTGACTTGATAATTTGTGTAGTCGTCAATAATTCTTTCAATCTATCAAATGCATCTTTGCACTCCTTGTCAAAGTTGAAGGTATCCTCTTTTGCAATAATTTGCACATTGGCATTGAGATTTTGGATAAATCTTTGATAAACCGTCTGTAAAAACCTGCATGACCAAGAAACGAGTGAATCTCCCTAACCGAAGTGAGGTATTGTAAGTTTCTTATTAGATCTATCTTTGTTTTTTCTACTTCAAGCCCTCGAGAGGACACAATATGACCGAGCACTGTACCGTGGTTTACCAAAAAGTGACATTTCTTCCAATTAAGAACGAGGTTAGTGTCTATGCATCTCTTTAGAACAAGTTCAAGATTTTCTAAGCAAATATCAAAAGAATCACCATAAACACTAAAGTCATCCATAAATACCTCAATGATGCGTTCCACGTAATCAGAAAATATGCTAATCATACATCTCTGAAAAGTGGAAGGCGCATTACAAAGACCAAACAACATCCTTCTATATGCGAAGGTACTGATAAGTGCATAATTCACATGTTTTTAGTGTCAATTCCATATTAATATTTGCTATAATTCTGGCATATTACTTGTTATTATGTTTGTTTTCTATCTTATGTCTTATATTAGGTGAATCACCCCAATAGGAGTGAAAATGGCTACAAAAGATCTAAGAAATGAAGTACTCCAAGTATTTAAGCATTATAAGGCCAAAGAATAAGAAAGGAGTTCATTGCGACATGAAATGAAAAAGAAAATTGAGTTCTATAAGTGAAGAAGATCCAAAAACAAATTCAACTCATTCAAATCACGGAATTCTAAATACCATCTTGAAGAGAACGAAAATACAAAGTGAATGCAAAAAGAATGAGGTCATTCCGAGTTTGGACGAAGAAGTTATGGACAAAAAAGTCGAGACGAAGAAAAGCAATCTACAGCTCAAGAGTCGGCATTGCTTATAGGAGCTTAAGAAATGCCGACTGTAACACGAATTGGGGCAGAAAACTTGTATTTTTGACACCAAAAGTCGGCACTTCTCAAAGAAATTCTGCTATGCGGACTGTAGCAAATTTTGGGGCAGAGAATTTGAGCTATTTTGTCCCAAGAGTCGGCATTTCTCATGAGAATAACCTATGCCGACCGTGGCAAGTCTAAGGGGTCTGTTTTGACGCGTTTTTGGCTTCTAAGAGGAGGAAACCCGGTCCAGGAAGGATTATAAGCCCTAGATATTATGATGTACTATAAAAGGAGATTCCCAAGATATTAAGAAAGGATCTTTTTACAACTTTTACACAACTTTGCAAGCTTTGGAGGAGATTAACAACACCAAAAGAGGAGAAAGCTAGGGTTTCGAAGCAGTTCCATTATCTAATGATTTCTTATCTGTTTTCTTATATGTATATCATGGATGCTTCTACATCCATGAGTATATAAAAACCTAATTGATTGAGGATGAATTCTAAGTTCTAGACATGATTTGAGTTATTATATATATGAATCTATTTTGAAGTTCTTCACATGATTATCGTTTGTTTTTACTAATATGAATGTTTATGCTTGATTGATAGGTTGTTTAAGTGGCCAACTAAATTGTTTTTGTTGATTAATCTAAATCTAGTAAGAGTTGGGTATCCGTAATTGTATCATAACGTCTTACACAAGTAGAGAACATGAGACCTTGTAGAGGGATTCTGTGGAGCAATCACGTGTAAGAACAACACTAGAAAGTGGACTGAGCGTACTGAGTTTAATTACTATGATCAAACCTAAATTCACAAACCTTAAAGCATTTAATTGAGTTATATCTTGTAAGAGAACCTCAAGGTGGATCAGTTGGATAAAATCCGGTGACTAAGCGTACTTGTTAACCGGTGATATAAGGAGTTTTGGGGATAGCTAAGCTTACCTGCTATTCTACGATTGGTGATAATCTGTGATGAATGAATGATATATGAGTATACTAATTCAATGATTGTTTAGTAACGAAGAAGGATTCCTCGATCATATTTCTCTTAATTGCTTACAACTTTACTTTTAAATTGATTTCTTATTTACTTAGTTTAAAACCTAAAACAAAACCCCCCCTTTGTGACACTTTAAACAATTGAAACACCTCTATCCTCGTGGAAACGAACTCTATTTACTACTATATTATTTAATTTGTGCACCTACGACACACATCACGTACCAAAAGGACAAGTAAAGTAGTCTTTTCTTGATCCTCTAATGCAATAAAAATCTGATTGTAGCCCGAATAACCGTCCAAAAAGCAATAATGTGAATGTCCCGATAACCTCTCTAACATCTGATCAATGAAAGGTAAAGGAAAGTCATCCTTCCAGGTAGCAAAATTAAGCTTTCAGTAGTCTATACATACTCTCCATCCTATTTTAACTCGTGTAGGAACAAGTTCATCATCTTGATTTCTAACAATGGTAACACTAGACTTCTTTGGTACCTCATGTACCAGACTAACCAATTTGTTGTCAGAAATTGGGTAAATCACCCCGCACACTTAGCAATTTGAGGATCTTTTTCTTCACGACCTCTATCATTGGTGGTGTAAGCCTATGTTGAGCATCACATACTGGCTTGGCATCGTCCTCCATTAGGATTCTATGCATGCACATTGATGGACTAATGCCTTTGATATCAGAAATTTTCCAACCAATGACCGTTTTGTGCTCTTTAGAACACGAATTAAACGTTCTTCTTGTAATGCTGTGAGATTATTTACAATAATAACCGAAATCTCTTCCTTACCACCCCAAGTATGCATACTTTAAGTGGTCGGGAATACGATTCATTTCTAATTTAGGTGCCTGCACAACATAAGGAAAAGGAACTTCGTCAGTTACGGGTAAAGAAATATATTAAATACTACCCGTTTAAGCTTCTTGTAATGCCATCAAGGCACCACACATCTCCACCAATTCTTTTTCTATGTTGACGTACAATTTAGGCATCCCATGAATGTCAATATCAATACTGCATCGCAACACAGTCCCAAGTTCATCTTCACTACTCAAATAAAGCATTTGTTGAGCTAACGAATCAATAACATCAATAAATGAACATCACTTGGATAACGCATAGCTTAAAAAATGTTGAAGCGTATAATTTCGTTATCAAAGTCCATAGTAAGTTTCCCACCATCGATATCTATCTTCGTCTTTTCAGTCTTCATAAACGGTCTCCCAAGAAGTAATAAAGTAGACAAACAATTATCTCCTCTATGGCTATCCACAATATAGAAGTCAACCGGAAAGATTAATTCATCCACTTGAACCAACACTCATCCACGTGTCCCTTAGGATATATGTTAGATTTATTAGTTAATTGAATGATAATCCCTGTCTCTTTTAATGTCCAAGATTCAAATAATCATAAATATCGGCTGACGTAACACTAATGGATTCTCCCAAATCAAGTAAAGCACGATCAAATCTGCGGCTACCAATAGTAATTGGTACCTTGAAACCCCCAGGATCACTGCACTTTGTGGGCATCTTCTTCAACAACATAGCTGAAACACTTTCACCCACCTGAGTAATCTCATTAGCAATCAACTTATCCTTCTTTATGCACAACTCCTTTAGAAACTTAGCATACCTGGGTACCGTTCTGACGGCCTCAATAAATGGAATGTTGATTTGCACCTTGCTGAAAATATTTATCATCTCCTAATCTTGACCTTGCTTCTTTGACTTGGAAAAACGACTAGGAAAAGGTGGTGGAGTAGTAAAACTAGGCACTATGTCCTTAGGTTGGCCGATTTAGGTTGGATTTTCCTTTGGTACGATTTCCACCTCTACTTCCTTTTTTACGTCGCCACTACCCTCTTCTTTCTGATTTTAATCATTTACTTTCCTTCCACTCCTTAGAGTTACAATATTGGCATGCTCTCTTGGGTTCATAAAAGGTTGTGATGGCAGCTTCGTTGATGCTTGTGACTTCATTAGAATCATATCGGTCGCCATTTGCCCATCTGAGTCTGCCAATCTTTAATCGCAACATCTGTCTTATGTTTACTTTGTTAAAAAATAGAAGTATATCCTACATGCTATGCATCATAGCGTTAAACTTGTCATCAATGGACGATCCTTGCTCCTTAGCTTATTGTGGTTGTTAAAAACGTTGTTGTAGCTGAAATCCACTTTGTCGCCCATAAGTCGGCATAAGAGCTGCATCCTGCTTGTTTGCATAGCTAAAAATTGGGTGATCCTTCCAACCTGGATTGTAAGTATTAGAATAGGGATCATACCTTGGCCTTGGATTATGGAATAAAGCATTAACCTCGGCTTCCTCTTCATATGAAGGAGCAACTGCAGACGCAATACAATGAATTAATTTTTCAACGGTACTAAAATCGTTGTTTCATATGTGAAGAGTCTTCTATCTTGCTAACTTTTCTGACATTTGAGTCATGTCTGGTATAAAATTATTGTGCATTCGAAGCCATACTCTCAATCAAACTAGTTGCCTGTGAGATCGTATTTTCTGTAAGTGTACCTCCTGTAGATGTGATAAGTGCATAATTTACATATTTTAAATATCATTTTCTTACACTTAATTATTAGATTTTGTGTGAATTACTTTGTATTATTATTACTTCTGTATTTTATGTTTTTTGTTAGGCTACATCTCTGAAAGAAGTACAAATAGAGCACTACAAAGGAAGAATTACCAAATACCTAGTGAATCTTATTAAAATCTAGGCTTTCTAGTCACCATCTTGTAGAAATTGAATTACGAAACCAACAACGAAAGAACAAGGTCATTCCGAGGTCATATGAAGGAGTTATGAGCAAAAGAAGAACTAAGGGCAAATTTGTTATTTTAAGAGAAACTACTATGGGCACTCCATCATACGTTAATGGGCAGTTGAATTCGAATATTGCTAAAAGCACCTGTATATTTACTCAGGGATGCCAAAGCTTAAATAGTGCTTATGCACCGGCGTTATTGATCGGGGCCACCCCTTTCTTTCTTCTTCATAAATCCGAACAAAATATAGTTCGAGTTTTCCGGCAACGGTTCATGAAGGGGGAGAGTGATTGGAAGGAGCACGATCTGTGATGATCATGATGGTGGCTGTGAGAGCTCGTGATAACTTCTGCTGATGGTGATTAATGATCATGGATTGATGATGATGGGTTCTGGCCGTGTAAAGTAAAGGGGAGGTGATTGGCAGTTGAGTTCGAGGAATTATAGTGTTAGAAAATCTCGATGGTGTTAATGGTGATAAAATTTATAGTGAAGCTCTGCCGTTGTTGTTGATAGGCAGATGGTTGACATGATACTGTCCGTTTGTGATACTCTATGGAAGAAGGAAGTTGTTGTTGTGGGTTCGAGAAAAAATAAGTTAATGGTGGTCCGTGTCTGAGGTATTGATGGAAGGTGTGAGCAGTGATGGCTCGAGCTAAATGAAGTCGCTGTTGTTGGAGTCGAGTCTGTTAGAAAAGGTGTGAGAGAGAAATCAGGGAAAGAATAGGAGTTTGAATAAAATAAAAAAACATGAGTTTTTAAACTGAGAAAAGATAGGTAATTGACCTAATTGGTACGCGGTTGTGATGTTTAATCCTAATCTATTACGGAAAGTTGTGGTCGGTGGGATATTTTAAAAGTCCTACTTAGTTTGAAACTCTGAAAGAGGCGGTGATTGGTAATTCTATAAATAGGACCGTGTAAAATTTCACATAAAAAATAACCTTCGTATACAGAGAACTAGAGACAGAAGAAAGAAAGAAGAGAAAAATAGGAGATTCTTCACGGAGGATGGCTTAGCGCGAAGAGCTAGGGTTGCGCTGGAGTTTGGGATTATTTCTCCCACTTCTTCGGTTTAATTTTATTATTTTTTTATAAAATTTTTCATACTTTTTAGTAAAACTATGAGTAGATAAACTTCTTTTTATTGGTTAAGGATGTAGTCGGATGTTATAAGCATGTACTAAATTTATATATTAGTTTTGGCTTCTGAATCAAATCGTTATCGTTCTTGTTCCACCAATTATTATCGCCATGTATGATTGTGTGAGTGTTTGTTTAGGAGTACTACTAAATAAGCATGAACACATATTTATTGCTAGATTAGGGTTTTGAAGATACGAAATTGTTGATAAACCTTTTCGTAAGTAGCATATTGTGATTAATAATTGTATTCAAAACCTTTGTGCGATTGCATATAGAAGCTTGACCTATGTTAAATATATTATTCGTAGTATATCTATTGCAGTGATTAGCCTAATTCATAGAACTTAAACCTCCTAAGGGATTAAACTTGATAGCACGTTGCATTAAGTTGTTCTTTGGGTAGTATTTACATATTCATTGTTATGGTATGTGATAACATGAAGAATTTACCGGAGTATACTCTCGATGGGATGCTCTAGGGCTTTTGATAATGAATGGTTAGTTGACAACTCCAATTATTAGTTAAATTGCACGTCTTATAATTGAAGATGAACCCTTAATCAGTCTTCCCAACCTATTGATTTTCTTTACCTATTCTTTGCTAGCATAATTATTTTAATTATTTTAATATTAATTAAAACACAAAATCCCCCTTTTTACCTAAGTTTTCAAATACGAATAATAACCCATACCTCTCTGAGGAACGAACTTGTTCTCATGATTGTACTCTAATCCATATTTTGTGAAGTGAAAGAACTTGAAATATTTTTGGTTGGCTTACAACCGACCAAATTTTGGCGTCGTGCCGGGGAGGCATAGCGGATTTTTATTTTGCATTTGATTTTTTATTTTAGTTTTGAGAAAAAAAAACAGGTACTATTTTTTTTTGAATGCTTAGAGAGGGAAAACCAAGTCCCATTGGTATACGTTTTCGATCATACACTTTACTAAAAGACTTCATTCGAGAAGTGAACATTCCACTTCCTCCTTGTACATCGTTAAGTGAATTTGCAGATTCATACGTAGAGGAAGAACAAGAAGCAATGGGTGATGCTAATCGAACACTCAAGCCAAGTTGATCCGAGAACTCCCAAAATTCCATGGAATGGATAATGAAGATCCAAATAAGCATTTAATGGATTTTCATAACATAGTCATGGCCATGCGAACGACAGAGACTGATGTAGATGGAGTCATGTTACGAGCTTTTCCATTCTCCTTGATGGACACTGCTAAGGAATGTTTGTACTATCTACCTTATGGCAGTGTCAAACTTGGAACGGTTTGAAGAAACTCTTCTTAGAGAGATACTTTCTTGCATCAAAGTCAAATCATATTCGTAAAGAGATTTTTGGCATTAAGCATATGGCGGGAGAGACATTGTATAAATGATGGGAACGCTACAAGAGATTGGTGGCTAGATGCCTCCATCATAAATTCAGTAATTTGTTGATCATTGATAAGTGCATAATTTACATGGTTTTAGTGTCAAATCCATACTAAAATTTGTTATAATTCCTGT
The DNA here is from genome assembly GCA_023531435.1 of Papaver californicum. Taxonomy (NCBI): domain Eukaryota; kingdom Viridiplantae; phylum Streptophyta; class Magnoliopsida; order Ranunculales; family Papaveraceae; genus Papaver; species Papaver californicum. The sequence goes on along the minus strand of JAJJMC010019846.1, from coordinate 59,067 downwards.
ATATTACTTTTTATTACGTTTTTTTTTTCTATCTTATGTCTTATATTATGTGAATCATCCGAAATCAAGGAATTAGAGTCTACAAATGAATACCACTTGGAAGTTGTTCAAACCAAGAATTCTTCACCTTTATCTTGAAGATAATTGAAATACGAAGCCAACGCAAAAAGAATGAGGTCATTCCGACATCGGACGAAGAAGTTATGGTCAAAACAATTTTGGAGAATTTGAGTCTACAAAGAAAGGTTCGGCTGATAATCATTCAGTTCAAATAGTAGCCGAACATAGTGCTTAAAAATCAAGTTTTTCAACGAGTCTACAGAGATATGTTCGGATAAAAATTGATCCTATGGTATTAGTCAAACCTAAAAATGATTTTTGAACAAAGTTTCCAGAAGAAGGTTCGGCCAATAAGTCAAAAAAGGTTAGTACCCCGAACTTTGGAGTATGTCTTTGATGAAAAGTAGGAGTGTCGAGAGAGAGAGATTCGGACACTAAGTCAAATCCCATTAGTATCCTAACATGACACTCGTCTGGAGCAAATAAAGGTTGTAAGATTCGACCAGTAATTCATACACAATAGTAGCCGAACCTGACACTGTTCTGAGACGTTTTTGTTACATTTTTACTCTATTTTGGAGAGAACATGGGACCAAAAAGATTCTAAGCCCTAGCTATCAAGAGCAATATATAAGAATAATCCCAAGACATTAATAAGACACATTTTATATCACTTTGAAAGTCTTGGAGGAAAAAACAACACAAGGAGCAAAAGCTAGGGTTTGGAGCGGTTTCACCATCGTAACAAATTCTTTACTCTTATGTATAACATGGATGCTCCTACATCCATAAGTAGTTAAAAACCTAATTTATTGAGGATTAATTCTAAGTTCCAAACATGATTTGATTTAATATATGATTCTATTTTGAGTTCTTCACACAATTATCGTTTCTTTATACTACAAAGAATGTTTATAATTGATTGATAGATTGTTTAGGTGTCCAACTGAATTTATTTGTCGATTTAATCTATTGCTAGTATTGAGTTGTGAGATAAGTAATAGTCTATTGAATCGTACCCAAGTAGAGAACACGAGATCTTGCATAGGGATTTTTGGAGCAATTGGTGTATGAACAACACTAGAAAGTGGACCTTGATCTAAGAGTTTAACTACTAGGATTAACCTATAAATTCACAAAATATAAAACATTCGACCAAGTTACACCCTGGGTGATATACTACTAGGTGCCTTAGGATGAATAAAATCGGGTAGGAGAGAACTTCCGTATCCAGTGATATAAGAAATTTCGGGGACAACACTGATCTAGCTGTTATTCTACGGTTGGTGATAATCCGTGATTAATAATGAGTAGATGAACATATTAACTTTATGAATGTTTAGTAACGCAGAAGGATTCCTCGATCATATTTCTCTTCATTGCTTGCATCTTAATAAATTTTAATTGCTTTGTTAGTTATTTTCAACTTAAAAAAAACCCTTGTGACGTTTAACAACTGAAACACCTCGCTCCTCGTAGAACGAACTTGACTTCCATTATATTATTATTTAATTGAGTGGAAACAAGATCATTAATTTGATTGAACCCACGAAATGCGTCAAATTTTGGCGCCACTTCCGGGGAGAAGTCGTTTTAGTTATTATTTATTTTTGTTTTTAGGTATATTTTTAGCTTTTAAATTTGTTTTCTAGATAATTTTGGTTTCATGAACATTCTCTTTGGTGAATGCTTAAAGAGGGCAAACCAAGTCCTATTGGTATATGTCTTCGGGTACTTTATTAAAAGACTTCGTTCGAGCACTGAACACTCCGCTTCCTCCTAGTTCTTCACCAAGTGAATTTTCAGACTCAGACAAAGAGGAAGATCACATAGAAGATATGGATGCTCCTCTAACTGACACAGTAGAGCTGAAGTCGAATCTTATTCACCATTTTTCTAAGTTCAAGGGACTTCCAGACAAAGATCTGAACCATTATCTTCAAGTATTTCAGCACAAGATGACATGTCTTAGGCAAGGTACTGAAGACAATGATAAGGCTATGCTGCAAGATTTTCCATTTTCTTTAATAGATCTAGCCATAAAGTGGTTGTAATATCTTCCTCCAGGGAGTGTTACAACATGGACTGAGATGAAAAAGTTATTTCTAGAGAAGTACTTTTCTGCTACTAAGGCGGTCGTTGTTCGTAAAGAGATTAGTAGCACTCTGCAGATTACTGGGAGTTTCTTTATGAGTATTGGGAAAGGTATAAGAGATTATTGACAACCTTCCCACACCATGTCATATCCTTAACTCTCATCATTCAATACTTTTATGAAGGATTACTTCCGGAACGGAGGAATTTGATTGATGCAGCCGCGGGTGGTTCACTTAATGAAAAGATAATCTTGTAGGAAACTAGTTTGATCGAGAGTATGGCATCAAATGCTCAACAATTTTATATAAGAAACGACTCAAGTATCAGAAGAGTCAATGAGATGGGAGATTTCTCACATATAGAACAACGGATGAGTAGTGTGGAAAAGATGGTACAACGTATAGCTTCTGTTGTTGTTACTTCGTATGAAGAGAAGGCTGAGGTAAATGTTGTTTTCCCTAATCAGAGGCCAAGGTATGATCCCTACTCTAACACTTACAATCCTGTTTGGAGAGATCATCCAAATTTTAGCTATGCAAACAAGCAAGTTGCAACTTCTATGCCAACTTATGGACGACATAGTGGTTTTCAACAACCACAAGTTCAACCGCAACAACAAAATCAGACTCCCACTTTAGAAGAGATGATGAAGGCTATTATGCAAAAGCAAGATGCAATTCTACAGATGCAACAAAAAGCTGATCAGAATCAGTTGAAAACTGACTCAGCCGAAAGGGACTTGCAAATTCAAATGAGGCAAATGGCAACCGATATGAATCTAATGAAGTTACAAGCATCAACGATGCTACCATCATAACCTTTTGTGAACCCAAGAGATCACGTTAATATTGTAACTTTAAGAAGTGGAAGGTAAGTTGGAGAACCACAACAACAAGAGAAGGCTAGTGGTAACTTATAAAAGGAAGTAGAGGAAAAAACTGATAGACACATTTTTGTGTCTAAATTGTGCTCGATTATCTATTTTGATAGTGTTCGATTTTGTACTTATTATGGGTTTTTATGTCTTTGTAGGTATTTTCGAGAAATAAATATTTGTGGAAAAATCGGCTCAAAAAGTGATAAAGGAACCCACCAAATTATTAAAGGCACCCAAACAGTTGTTAAAGGCACCCTCGCTTTTGAATTCAAATCCGGATTTGGCGGGTACACATGCTTCACACGTAAAGATATCCTGATTTGTGTCAGGTCCTATTTTCTAGGGATTTAAAGGGTAGTTCGAGTTGGATATGTGAAGAATTAATCAACTTAGGTCTGCACACATCATTTACAAGAGTTTCACGCCGGAAAAATGAGTGAAAAATCAAGTTGGCAGTCGGAAAAGAAAACCTCCCTGGATTCGGATAAAACATGATTTAGAGTTGGTTTTGTTTTTGTTTTGGATTCCTTATCGGTTCACATGAGTTTCTAGGGTTTACTAATCCTATATAAAGCAAAGAGAAACAAAGAAAATGACGGGGGAGGGGGGGGGGAGCCATCGGGAAAAATCAGGAGAAAAATAGTTCTTGCTGCTGCTGCGGAGAAGAGGAATAACATAAGGTGCTAAAGAACTGTCGCTACTGTCGCCAGTTCTGTCGCTAAAGCAGCTGCTGAAGTAGTCCTATATGAACAACGCCTGGTGTCCGTCTTTCTTTTCTGTTCCCTTTTCCTTCTCTTGTAACGCAGATAACACTACTCTGTAACGCTTATAAGCGTCTCTGTTATTCTGTGTTACTCCTTTTTCACCATTTTGAGCAATGAAAGTCTATTTTGAGTGTGTTTCCATTACAATGAGCTAATCACCATCACTGGGGCGACGGAGGAAGCCGTCCATCCAATAATTGTGGTAACTTCTATTTTAATTATATTTATTCTACAATTCTTTTATTATTAATTGCTTGAATTAAAATTGAAAAAATGGTTTTTCTCAAATAATTGTGTTTTCTTCTGATGGGTCATACTTGGTTTTTAAATTCTTGATGTCTCATGCTCTTGATTAACAATTACTCTTTCAAAAACCTATCTTTGGCATATTTAGATTAAATTGAATATAAGAATTGTTAGATGTTATCACTGAAGTATTGGTTAATGGTGGAATCTTAAGCCCTAGTTTTTCTTCATCCCTTTTAAAATCAAATTGTTTTAATTCTCTTTATTTTATGTTATTACAAATTAGGTCTAGAAATTAAATCTTCACAAGTCCGAGAATCGAACCTATTTTACCACTATTAAAATTATATCAGAAACCCTTCCAAAGGAAAAGCCAATCTCAACCGGCCAACCTAAGGATACGGTTCCTACCTTTACCATACTACCTCATTTTCCTAGTCATTTTTCCAAGTCTAGGAAAGAATCTCAAGATAAGGAGATCATGGATATCTTTAAGAAGGTGCAAATCAATATCCCATTCATTGAAGTCATCAAGACTATGCCTAGATATGCCAAGTTTTTGAAGGATTTGTGTACAAAGAAGGATAGGTTGATTCCTAATGAAGTCATTAAGGTGGGCGAGAATGCTACGTCTATGTTGTTGAAGAAGATGCCTGCACAGTGTACGGATCCTGGAGGCTTTACGATGCCAATTAATATTGGTACTAAGAGGTTTGAGCGTGTTTTACTTGATTTGGGAGCTTCCATAAACGTTATGTCATCCAATATTTGTGATTCTTGGACCTTTAAATGAGACAAGGATTACCATTTAATTAGCAAACAAGTCCAATATATATCCCAAGGGGCTCGTGGAGGACGTGTTAGTTCAAGTGAATGGGTTAATCTTTCCGGTTGATTTCTATATTATGGACATGCAGAATGGAGAAAACAGTTCATCAACTTCGTTATTACTTGAGAGACCTTTTATGAAAATTACAGAGATGAAGATTGATGTAGATAGTGGTACACTCACTATGGAATTTGATAAGAATATTATTTTCTTCAACATATTTGAATCCATACGTTATCTTAGTGATGTTCACTCCTCTTTCTCTATCGATGTTATTGGTTCGCTAGCAAAACAAATATTTGATTTGAACGGTGAAAATAAACTTGGAACTGTATTATGTAATAGCATTGAATTGGACGTTCATGGGAAACCGAAATTGTATGTTGACTTAGCCAAAGAGCTAGTGGAGATGTGTGGTGCCTTGACGGCACTACAAGAAGCTCGAACGGGTAATATCTCTTATATTTCTTTACCCTTAACTAATGAGGTTCCTTTACCTTCTATTGTCAGGCACCTAAACTAGAATAGAAGCCTCTTCCTGATCACTTAAAGTATGCTTACTTGGATGATAAAAAAGAGCTTCTGGTGATCATTTCAAAGAACCTTACTGCCATACAAGAAGAACATCTACTTAGGGTTCTGAAAGAGCACAAAACGGCCATTGGTTGGACAATTGCTGACATCAGAGCATCCATGTGCATGCATAGAATCCTAATGGAAGACAATGCCAAGCCAATACGTGATGCTCAACGTCGTCTTAACCAACCAACCAACCCTTAAATTTCTAAGTGTGGGGGTGATTTACCCATTTTCTGACAGCAAATGGGTTAGTCCGGTGCAGGTGGTACCAAAGAAGTCTGGTGTTATAGGTGTCAGAAATTAAGATGATGAACTTGTTCCTACAAGAGTTCAAACAGGATGGAGAGTATGCATATACTACAAAAGTTTAATTATGCTACCAGAAAGGATCACTTTCCTTTGCCTTTCATTGATCAGATGTTAGAGAGGTTGTCGGGACATTCACATTATTGCTTTCTGGACGGTTATTCGGGCTATAATCAGATTGTAATCGCACCGGAGGATCAAGAAAAGACTACTTTTACTTGTCCTTTTGGTACGTTTGCATATACAAGAATACCGTTTGTTTTTTGCAATGCGTCTTCCACTTTTCACAGATGCATGGTTAGTATATTTTATGATTACGTGGAATGCATCATTGAGGTATTTATGGATGATTTTAGTGTTCATGGTGATTCATTTGATAATTGCTTAGAAAATCGTGAACTTGTGCTTAAAATATATATAAACACTAACCTTGTTCTTAATTGGGAGAGATGTCACTTTATGGTAAACCATGGTATAGTGCTCGATCACATTGTGTCCTCTTGAGGGCTCGAAGCAGACAAATCAAAGATAGACTTAATAAAAAACTCACAATATCCCACTTCGGTAAGGGAGACTCGCTCGTTTCTTGGTCATGCAGGTTTTTACAGGTGGTTTATCAAAGATTTCTTCAAATCTCAATGCCGATGTGCAAATTGTTGCAAAAAGAGGCTACCTTCAACTTCAACCAGGAGTGCAAGTATGCCTTTGACAGATTGAAAGAATTGTTGACAACTGCACCTATTATCAAGTCACCCGATTGGAGATTACTGTTTGAGTTGATGTGTGATAGGAGTGACTATGTAGTTGGAGATGTTTTGGGTCAAAGGGTGGAAAGATTTAAACCTAATTTCTAAGACTATAAATAACAAAGAAAACTGAGGCTAGGATTCCACTATTTTCCAATTTTTAAAGTGATTTAATTCAATAATTATAATTATGCAATTTATACGTTTAATTTGATTCTAAAATAATGCAACAAGTAGATTTTCAAAATAACAATTGTATATCGAAAGCATGGAACATCAAAAACCCTAGGCCAAGCATGTACCATCAAAAGAAATCACAATTGTTTAATAAAAATCATTAAATCAATTTTTAACCAAGGTAAATAATCATAATATAATTGCATAAATTAATTAAATAAATACTACCACATAATTATTGAAAAAATAGCTTCCTCCGTCGCCTCAGCAATGGGGTTTAGCTCCTCATGTTGGAAACACTCTCAAAATAATAATTCATAGCTCAAAAGTGTATAAAAAGAAGGAAAAATTATAACTCAAGAGGTTTGCAACTGCGTAATGGCGTTGCAAACAACTGTTCTCACAGTTACAGAGGGAAAGGTGCTTCACTGAAGATAAACGTTGCAGTCGGTGAGGTTTTCATATAAAATTTGGCCATCATGTGGGCTTTTTCAAAGCCGTGATGTGGACACTGGTATATCAATTCATTAAACCTTTCTACATAATTGTGTAGGTTTTCACCTAATTTCTGCTTAAAGGTATGAATGGACTGACGAACAACAACAGTCCTATGGTGTGGGTAAAACTTCTTAATAAAAACCTCTACAAGACCGTCCCATGTAGTTATTGTTTTAGAAGGAATAAAATGATACCACTCTTTGGATTTTTCATTAAGAGAGAAGGGAAACAAACGCAACCTAAGCACATCTGTAGGGACATTCGGATAACTCATTGTGTCACAAATCATTTCAAAGTATGTTATGTGGGTATACGGGCTCTCATTCTCTAACCCCCTAAATGTTCGAAGCATTCTAATTTTCCTAGGTTTAATATCAAATTTGATAGTAGTAGTTGGGATAACTACCCCTGGGTCACGTACTACTCTAGAAGGGATCATACGATCTTTTAGGGTCTTGTTTACCTGGACCTCATTCTCATTATTACCACCCATTTTAGCAAAAACGGATGTACCACCTAAATCTGTGTAACAGGTCGGACTTAAACAAAAAAGGTCATTTTCTTCAAGTCTATCTCCTACACGGATCCAACAACGCATACACAAGTAGAACTACTAGTGTTTAGTAAGAACATGTGCACATGCAAATGCTGGGGTTCACTATTTTAGGTAAGCTCGGGTTACCGCAGCAAAATTTACCTACAATCAAAGACTGGTCAAAGGTACAAAGCTGGGGTTTTGTGGCGTTTCGGATGATAACTCCCAGAGGGTTCATTGTACTTTCCCAAAAGTTTTCCTAAAAATCGGTGTCTGACAAAAGAAGCAATTGGTGTGTACACTTGTGTTTTTTTATAATAAATAAAATACTAAAAATACAAGCAAGCAAACAAACAAAATAAAAGTCCAAAACAAGAAAATAAGGAAAATAAAAACTAACAAAAATAAAAATAAAGTCAAAAAATAAAATTCTTTATCTTTTGTCCGTTTTTTTTGTTTTGTCTTTAGCTTTAATCCGAACCTTTAATTGGCTCCGATTTCTTTTTGATCCAAAATCTACAACAAAAAGAAAAATACCCAAGAAAACGTAAAATAGAAAGTAAAAATAAAAATCTAAAATAATAAAAAGAACTAAAAACTAAAACTAAACCTAAAAACAAATCTAAAAACAAGTCCGCGTCGGCGGCGGAAGAAGTTGATATTGTTGTGATAGTGGTAAAAAGGTTCGTTCAAGACTTGTGAAGATTTGGATTTAAACCTAATTTCTAAAACTAAAAATAACAAAACTCAAATAAAGTTGATAACAAGGTTGAAAAAAAACTGAGGTTAAGGTTCCACTATTTTCCAATTTTTAAAGTGATTTAATTCAATAATTATAATTATGCAATTCATACGTTTAATTTGATTCTAAAATAATGCAACAAGTAGATTTTTAATATAACAATTGTATATCGAAAGCATGGAACATCAAAAACCCTAGGCCAAGCATGTACCATCAAAAGAAATCATAATTGTTTAATAAAAATCATTAAATCAATTTTTAACCAAGGCAAATAATCATAAAAGAATTGTATTAATTAATTAAATAAATACTACCATATAATTATTGGAAAAATAGCTTTATCCATCGCCTCAACAATGGGGTTCAGCTCCTCATGTTAGAAATACTCTCAAAATAATAATTCATAGCTCAAAAGTGTATAAAAAGAAGGAAAAATTATAACTCAAGAGGTTTGCAACGGCGTAATGGCATTGCAAACAACTGTTCTCACAGTTACAGAGGAAAAAGTGTTTCACTGAAGATAAACGTTGCAATCGTTGAAGATATTCGTTGTAAATATGATGAAGAAACCATGACAGAGTAGTTGAAGAAACCGTCGCCTATTCTCTGTTCTTCACATTCTTTCAGCAGTAGAAAAATATTTTCTCTGCAACTCTTGATTTCTTATTATGTTTGTTCCCAAACTTTCCCAAACTTTCCCAAACTCTCTGCGAGTCCCACAACATCTATTTATACACCACAATACTCAAATCTTCCCAATCAATAAAAAATATTCTCGTATAGAGAAATATTTTTTTTTTCTCGTTGCTTTGATTTTTTCCTTCTCGGCAATATTCTCGATCTGCTTATGTTTCCATACACAGTTTTGATTTTATCGTCTTAAAAACATATCGAGAAACCAACTTGAAATAGGAAACTAAATCATGTTTCATGTGAATTAGTTATTCTCCCTGATTTTCTTTCCGAGATTTGTTTCACGAGATAAATATTGATTTTATTTGATTCTCACATATCCAAATTATCTTTCCTATAAGGTAAGAAGAATGTGTTATCTGAAAACTCTTAGGATGTCCAAACTTACCGCCCAAAAATTCTCTACATATCGAGTAATAAGAGTTCCCGCCAAAAATAATATTTAAAATGTAGGAAGCGGGTGCCCTGAGCCAAAGTACATGTGCCTTTAACCAATGGTATGCCCTTATCCAACCTAGGTTGCCTTTAGTAAATTCTCTGGGGGTTCTTTTAACACTTTTCCGAGCCAATTTTTCCAAAAATATTTATTTCCCAAAAACACCTGCATACACATAAAATGACACAATTAGTATAGAATTGAGCAATATCAATTTAAAGAATTGAGACAAATCAGACGTAAAAATATGTCTATCACGTATCGCTCTCGAAGTCATTGAGAGTGGCTTTTATTGGCCCACTTTATTTGAGGATGCATATGTTTTTTGTAAATCTTGTGATAGATGTCAACGAATGGGCAATCTAGGTGCTCGAAATCAAATGCCACTCACACCAATTCTTGTCGTAGAGATTTTTGATATGTGGGGAATTGATTTTATGGACCCTTTTTTTAATTTAAATTGAAAATTTTATATACTTATTGCATTGGATTATGTTTCGAAATGGGTGGAAACTAAAGTCACCCTACTAACGATTCTCAAGTTTTTTGTGAGTTTGAGAAGAAATATATTTTCACTAGACATGCTACACCACTGTGGTTAGCAGTGATGGAGGCCACACTTTCGGAAATCCTTCCAAGATCTCCTCAAGAAGTACAACATAACTCACAAGGTCAGTACGCCGTATCAGCCACAAATTAGTGGGCAAGCTGAAATTTCAAATCATGAGATTAAGTCCATTCTAGAGAAAAATTTCAATACTACACGGAAAGATTGGAGCTTTAGGCTTAACGATGCATTATGGGCGTATGGAACGGTGTACAAAACACTGATTGGTATGTCTCCATATCGGATGGTTTATGGAAAAGCTTGTCATCTTCCAATTGAAATTGAGCACAAGGCTTTTTGGGCGATAAATATTTGCAACATGGATTATGACAATACGGGGAAACATAGGAAGTTACAACTTAGTGAACTAGAGGAGATACGTAATGAGGCTTACGAGAGTTCCCGTATATACAAGGAGAAGACTAAGCTTTTTCACGACAATATGATTTCTCGAAAGAATTTTGTTGTGGGACAGAAAGTTCTTTTATTTTATTCTCGTCTTAAACTATTTCCTGGTAAGTTAAGGTCCCGATGGATTGGAGCGTATGTTGTTACTAATGTTTTTCCTTATGGTGTAGTTGAGATTACTAGTCTTTGACATGGGACAGTTTCCAAGGTCAATGGCCATAGGTTAAAGCCATACTAAAAAAACATAGCTTATGTGGATGTATGGTTACCGAAGTTTAAGGGGTTTGCTGGGGATGATCCTAACCATCACTTGCAACTATTTGAACATAGGTTAAAGAGTCTTAGGCAAGCTCGGACCAATTCAAAAAAATCTTTACTGATAACTTTTCCATTCTCTTTGACAGATTCTGCGGAAGAATGGTTTTATAATACACCATCTGGGAGTGTTACAACATGGAACGACATGAAGCAAAAATTCCTAGAGAAGTACTTTTCCGCATCAAAATCATCAGCAATTCGTAAAGACATCAGTGGGATTAAATATATTACAGGTGAATCTCTTTATGAGTATTGAGAAAGGTACAAGAAATTTCTAGCAAGCTGTCCACACTACCAATATAGCGATCAACTGCTCATACAGAACTTCTACGAAGGCATGATTCCTTAAGATAGATATCCCATTGATGCGTCTAGTTGTGGTGCATTAATCAGTAAAACCATTGCAGTAGCTACAAAGTTGATTGAAAGCATGGATGAAAAAACACAGCAATTCTAGACAAGAGGTGATCCAACGGTTAAGCGGGTTAATGAAGTAACTAATTCATCACATATTAAGGAGAGAATTGGTAGTATAGAGAGAATGATGCAGAAGATGGTTGTCGTTATTGTACCCTCATGTGACGAAAAGTTTGAATAATTTCCAAATCAGCAGAGACAATGGTATAATCCTTACTCACACTTATAATCCGGGATGGATATATCACCCAAAATTTAGTTATAGTAACAAGCAAGCTTCGGTTCAACAACCTATATTCAATCGTCCAAGTGGGTTCCAACAACAACATTTCCAACCACAACAACAAACTCAAAATCAGGATTCTAGTCTCGATGAAAAACTCAATACCATGATGCAAGGTATTATATCTATGTTCCAACAAAATTAGCAAGAAACCAAGAGCGATATCAAAGACTTGTAAACGCAAATGGATTCGATGGCTAGTGAGTTAAATCAATCGAAGGCACAAAATAGTTAGAAACTCCCTTCTCAAACTCTTGTTAACCCAATAGAGAATGTTAATGCTATCATTTTGAGAAGCGGTACATAATTTGTGCAACCTGAAATTACTAATACGGGCGATACAACAACCCAAAAAGAGCAAATTTTGGAGGGAGAAAATTCTGATTCTCCTCAAATCCATGAGGTACCTAAATCTAAACCCGAAACTTACTTGTGTTCCTCTTTTACCTTTCCCTCGTCGATTTTCTAATTCCAAGAAGGTGGAACAAGATAAGGAGATTTTGGACGTTTTCAAGAAGATACAAGTGAACATTCCCTTCATAGATGCTATCAAGCAAGTTCCCAAGGATGCAAGGTTTTTTAAGGACTTATGTACCAACAAACAAAGACTTACCGGTAATGAGGTAATGAGTGTGGGGGGGGAATGCTTCGGCAATCTTGCAAAGGAAACTTCTATTTAAATTTAGAGATCCCGACAGTTTTGACATTGCCATTATTATTGGTAACACTAAACTTGGAAAAGCCATGCTATAGTTAGGAGCATCCGTTAATGTTATGCTCGCATCTATTTATGAATCTCTGAATTTAGGTCCTCTTAAGAACACGGGTATTGTTTTATAACTAGCCAATCGTTCTAATGTCTACCCTAAGGGTATTGCTGAGGATGTTCCTGTGCAGGTTAATAAACTTGTATTTCCAGATGATTTTGGCGTGTTAAGATGAATGATGGTTTTCTAGATTCATCAATTCCGTTGTTGTTTGGGTGTCCCTTTATGAGAATGGCTAAAACCGTCATTGATGTTGACAAGGGAAAACTAACTATGGAGTTTGATAAAGAAATAATAAGTTTCTAATTTTTCGAAACGATGCGATATCCTAGTGATGTTAATTGTTGTTTTTCTATTTGTTTTAGGATGAAAAACAAATGTACAATAAAAAATACTTTATTTAGGTTGGAGATATCAAAATTGTACAAGGCCGGCCTAAACCAAGAAATGGTTGTTCCAACCTTGCTTCGATCACAGAGAACTGTCAAATACTTGAAACCTATCAATCACCTGAGAACTGTTAGATACCTGAAAGTTGTCAACACCTGAAGTTCATAGCTTCACAAAAAGTTGTCAACACTTTAAAACTGAAAACAACTAAGAAATCTTAAAAAGGGATCTCAAATAAAGAACTATACTGACTTGATCCCTAAAGGGGTATGTAGGCAGTCACCTTGGTGACGCATCTATAAGGGGTATGTAGGCAGTGATGCCTTATAAACTGACATCACTGAATAATGTTGTCACAACTTCTAAAGGTAATGGAGCTAAAGTCCTTTATGAGGGAGACGATGAGCTAAAGTCAATAATTATGCCCAAAACAAAGAAAAATCCTAATAGAACGTAACTCCAAAACTCAAAAGGTTTTCCATAAACAAAGTTTTATACTTGTTTATAAACAATTGGGGGATAATAAATATGTGGTTATTAGCTACCTGCGAATTATAGAGCTGTACAAAACCAGAGTTAAAAGCTTAAAGCTCCAGTACCTGAGCTAAAAACTCCATTACCAGAGCTCAGTGAAACCTAATGTTATCTTAAGAAGTTTTACATAAACAAAGTCTCCTATTAGTTTATACCAAACTGGGGGCTTATATGCAGATGACAAAAATATACATCTACCAATATTTGCAAGTTGTTAACATGCTAAGAATTCTGCAGAGCATCTTATGACATGGAACTGAAACCTGGTCCTGGTCCAGAGACTTGGACCAGGAACCTGAGGTTTGAGGTTGAAAGATAATGGCAGAATTATAATTTTGCAATAAACTAACCGTCTTGTAAATTATATAAAACTAGATTTGGACCCGCGCCGATAGTCGGTTTCCTTGAAAGAAGAATAACTAACAAAATGAGAAAGTGGATCATGTTACAAAATGCCTACCAATTACTGCATTAGTGTACTTTTGTACTAAAAAATTGATTTAAAAAAAATCAATTAATTTTTGGAGGGAGGATAACCAAATCCAATATTCCACCATCTCTTTTGAGGGTAATACGCGTTATGCATAATAGACGCAGAAACTGAAAGTTAAAGGAAGAGCAAACCCATTTTACGGTATATATCCGTGTTTAACCAAAATTATTTAGAGGTGTAGGGAATTAATGTTTTAGTGCATTAATAAAGAATAGACAAATTTTAAAAGAATAAAGAATTTATAAACTCACAAACATTAATGTTGCCTATTCATTTTAAGATACCGAGAACTAACTCTGCAAGTTATACTTAAGATATAATTACTGCATTTTTCTTTGATCGGGAAATACAACTCCCACACACAAACCTTGCTGTAGCTCACATACAAAATGAAAATAACAAATAGACATAGTTTGAACTCTTCCATCATCTTATCGTAGGGCGTCATTTCCAAATTTTTCTAGTTGACAATACTTGTGACCATCAGAGCCCATGCATATGACCTCCAAATGGGTTCCAAACGAACGCGAGTCATCCATTTTGTACCTTCTTCTGTCCACAAATCAATGATTTATTGTATAATCAAATATCAAAATTACTAATCAAATACATGATTTGGGGTATGCAAGGAACCAGATGAAAAGTTTTACGATTGAATGCGTAAGAGAATTATTTTTATTCTAAAATTTTTAGACAGAACAGAATAGGTGATGCTGTCAACACCAACATTGGGGGACTCTTTTGATTAATCTTTTTTCGACTTAAGCCATTGGTATAGATGATGCTTATTGATTGAAGGGTATTACAAGCATTGGTACAATTAGTAATACAATAAATATGGTGTATCCTATACTCTCATGATGTATAATTACATAAGAAACATACACACACCCGGACAGCCAACAACCAATCGCTGACAGGTCCAAGCATTTCTAAATTTGTATACACAATCCAATGGCAAGTAGTAATATTTTTTCTATCATAAGCTTTACCCATCCCATGAGGTTGTTTCCAAAAACAATATAAAATGGAATGAAATTTTTTTTCACAACCTTAACGACGAAACGAGGAAGGATTTCGTGAATCACCCAATTAATTGGATCATTAATTAGAATTGTAACACTGAAACGACACCTCCATGAATAACAAAAATAACTACTAATATTTAACATTCCCATCTTCCCCTAATAGCATTTGGCAAATCATAACGAGTAATAAAACACCAAGGTGACCAAGTTTGGTGTATAAAATCTCCTCCCATATAATTTTTTACAAATAAAAACCATTTGAAATTAAAATGATAGAAAAATCTTATTTCAAACGATAATCTTTAAATTTAGTTTTCTTTACTTTTTAAAATACCAGTCCAACCCTTCTTTACATATTCTTAAGAATTTGAAAGGAAAGTTTTTGACGGAAGAAAATATTGAGAGAGAAAAAAAAAGATATTCTTTCCGAGAAATATTGTTCATAGAGAATTGGAATCTTCTCCGAGAAATCATTTTCAGATCTTTGTTTTTTCTTTGTTTTTAGGGTTTTAATTCTAACATTCAAAGATTCACGTCGATTTAATCAATATTTGTAACTCAGAAAGTAGTTCTTAGGTTCAAATTGATTGAATAAGAGTAGAGAAGATCTGGTATTCGTTTCAGTTTAACTGAAGAAGAGAAAATAATTTACAGTTTCAGTTTGTTCTTCGAATCATTCATCGGAGACTAAAATTCAACTTTTCATTTTGTTCTTCGAATCATTCGTATGTGAGATTAGATATTGGTTTGAAGAATCCAACTGAAGTTACAGTTTATGTTGATTATGAAACTCAGATCTTTTTGTTTTTACGATTTTTTTGGTTATGTGGTGGATGTTCTTATTCAAATCTATTGGAATGAAAATTATTATGTTGTTGATGTTCTTTTTCAAATTTTGTTGTTTTTGTTGTTGTTGTTGTTGATATTCACATCTAGTGAAACTTTTTTTGGTTTCATACTTTGTTCTATAGATTATGAAATTTGTTCTCATGGTTCTATCTCATAAAGAGGATACATTATTGTTTCGTATTGGTCTACAAGCATCTGTTTTTGATTTGAAAGGTAGTATTTGTTCAAGTTGGTGTCAATTCTCTCTTCTTTATATAGAAATTTTCCACATAGTTGGTGATCAGCAAAACATTATCAATTGTGATTTTGATCTCCAATCAGTTGCTCTATTTACTTTGTTTAATAAGCTTCCATTTCTTGAGTTACATGTAAGGCATAGAGATGAATGTTCTAGTTCTAGTTCAGGAAGTTCAGGAATTATACCTTTTGAGCAGCCACGATATTCAGGAATCATACTTTTTGAGCAGCCACGAATTTCAGGAATCATACCTTTCGAGCATGTAGGACTTACAAATTTAGTTGATTATGATGTCCGTAATAAAATGAAAGAACCGTTGAAGTCTGTGCTTTGGTTAGGCATTTTTCAGGGTGTCAATCAGGTGTTTTCGAGAGGTGTTCAACAAGTTCGTTCTGATTTATTAAAATATCATACAACATCTGGGTATTCATTCAAGACGACAAGGAATGATAAGTTGAGGATTGGTGCATGTTGTGCTAAGAAGGAAGAAGAGAAGTGTGAATGACATATATATGTTGTTTCTATTGATGATGTTGAAGGTAGTCCTTTTATTATCAAGGAGTTAAATAAGAAGCATACTTGTCGCGATGGAGTTATAAACAGACCACATGTGTCGAAGAAACTAATTAGTAGCTTGATTCTCGAAAAGATTAAACAGAATCCACAGAAGAAGACAAAGGATATTATGAATCAGTTTACAAGAAAGTATGGCGTTGACATTAGTCGTTATTATGCATATCCAAGGAAGAGGCATGCATTGAATATTACATGGGGAGAGAACGAGAAATCATTTATTTACTTGAAATGGTATACCAACAAATTGACTGAAACCAATCACGGATCTCGTGTTGTTTTGGAAGTTGAAAATGGGACTCATAAATTTCAGAGATTGTTTATCTCTTTCGGAGCATGCATTCGTGGATTCAATTATCGTCGTCCTTTATTATTCCTTGATGCATCCCATTTGAAGAGCAAATACCTTGGTCATATCATGGCAGCAACAGGTCTAACCGGGAATGACGGTAAGTTTCTTAAACATTGTATTGGTTTCATCATTTTTTCAGTTGGTTTTATCATTTTTTTATGTTGGTTTCATCATTTTTATATGCTGAGACATTTTTTCCTGTTCTGTTTCAGAAATCTATCCTTTAGATTATGTTGTGGTTTCATCGGAGAATGACACGAACTTGAAATGGTTTTTGGAGAATTTGAATAAAGTCCTTTCTACTCTGCGCAAAAAGCTTACTTTTATGAGTGATCAAGGTAGTGGTTTGGTGAATCAAATTCCTGTTGTATTCCCTGATGTTGTTCATGGTTGGTGTTATTGGCATATGAAGAACAATATCAATACATACTTGCCGAAGGCCAATAAGGTTTATAACAATTATGTGTTGGGATTGTTTGAAAAATGTGCGTATGCTAATACACATACAACATTTTCAGAGAACTGGAAGAAGTTGATGCATGTCAAAAATCAGAAGTTACAAGATTATCCGAGTAGAGCTCCGGTTGATAAATGGGCAAGTGTTTATTTCCCAGGTCGTCATTATGGTAGGTTGTGTTCGAATATCGCTGAGAGTTTCAATAATTGGATCCTTGAAGAGAGAGAGAATCCTATAGCCATCATGGTTGATGGGATCAGAGTGAAGATTATGAATCAAATGTGTGTACATCACGAGGTATGTGCAACCTTATTGAAGTGGCGAGAAACTTTATGTCCAGAATTTGAAATTGAGCTCTACAACAACAAAATGCATGGCCGTGAATAAAATGCTGATTCTAGTCCGCCCATTTCATTTAAGACGTGGAATGAAAATACCTTTCATTTCTTCAAGTCTCCAATTCGTCGCAATATGTGTTTGAAGTTCATTCGACATTAACACAAAGGGTCAATTTGCAAAGAAAAACATGTTCTTGCAACCGCTGGCGCATCAACGTTTCCCTTGTGCCCATGCTATCCGTTGTATCATGCTAAATGAAGAATATCCGTATAAGTATGTCGAATCTACTTTACAGTAAAGTTGTACCGGGAATCCTATGTAAGAGCAACTAATCATTTCCCCACAGTTGAAAAGCCTGCGATTGTGTCTCCAAAATCTATTGTTCTTGGTCCTGATGCTCTACCATAATCAGGTCGTCCAAGGAAGAAGAAGAGAATTCCTAATACAGGTTCAGTTCCCAGTAAGAAGATGAGAACTTGTGGTGGCTTCCATGTTTTGATTACCTATAACCGAAGGACATGCCCTGCGCATCAGATTTAAAGTCATTTCGATTACAATTCATCGACTTTCAGTTTCAGTTTTCGTTTAGGCTACTAAAAGTTTTAATCTACATTTTCTGATTTATTTATTTTCTACATTTTTTACAGTTAAACATGTTAATTTGCTGCAGGTATTTCATGTTTGTTTAATTTTAGATTAAGTTTGTCAGAGTTGCAGGCTTTTATAATTTGTTGGAACCAAAATAGGTTTCATAGTTTGTCACAAGCTTTAATATTTTTTTCATCTCTAATATGATGGAATTTTTTTTGGTTATATCATTTTTTTTCATCTGGAATAAGATAGAACCAAAAAAATGATGGAACTTTTTTTGTTTTTTTTCATCAGGAATAAGATGGAACCAAAAAAATGATGGAACTTTTTTTGGTTTCATTATTTTTGTTTACGTCTGTGATATGTTTGTTCAATGCCTAAGGTTTTAGCTTTTCTGCATTATGTTGAAACATTTTTTGGTTTCAACTTTTTTGTTCCATCAACTGAGATCTTTATAAACATACAAACTGAGATGTTTTTATAAAAGTTCCAAGTATTGTAAACCAAATATGTCTAACAAATCCAACTGAAACAAAAAATGAAATCATTGCACAAGTACTTTAAACTAAAACTAAAACTAAAACTGCAATTTTTTTAATTGCAAACTAAAACGGTCAACTTTAAATTACAACTTTGGCCTCATAGTCTGCACCTTTGTTAAGGAGGATCTTGCAAGCTAGCTTTGGCCTCTTATTCTCCACCTTTTTTTTATATGTTCTTTAGATGAAAACTTTCCTTTCAAGAGGCTCTTCATGTAATAGCAAACATGAAGGCCGCAATCATTCCTGAAATTAAAAAAACAGGATCTTTAAATTGAACAAAACAAAAATGGAGCGAAATGAAGAGAGTGAAGAGCAGATCTCTAAAAACAAGTTTTTTTAAAGCACTTACACATCTTGCTGACAACACAAAGGGGTGTTCAAAACGAATCCTTTTGATTGACTTGCTGTCTCTAGTGAGAGCTTTGCAACATGTTGTTTGAATGCTGACACCATTCTTTCTTTCATGCTTTCAACACTTTTGTTGCATTCATCTTCAGTTTCATCTATGGAGTTGTAGTGAGAGAATTCTCCAGTCTCATTATCAAAAGCTAGCAATGTCTAGTGGTACAAGTTTTTACCAATTTTTGTGAGCAATGGAACGAATATAAATTCTGGACTATAATCCATGTTGTCGATGAAAGCTTCAATTACAAGGCGGCAATTTTTCCCGATTGAGTGTAATGTCTGAAAAAATTCAGTAAAAAATCAAAAATCAATTTCTAAATTGCTTTCAGAAAATACTTGCATAAGCGAATTTAGAGGAAACTTACATAGACATATGTGCTTAAAAAACTGCTCTTTTGTACTTAAGAGTACCATCTGGTTTCAACACTTTCTTTGATATGTTTTTTTTGCAATTTCATCATGTAGAATTTAATCATATCTCTAGCGACGTCAACCTTTCTTATCAAGTTATTCATATTCCTTCCTGTTATGTACAATCCAAGCTCTTTTTTCTCCCATGCCATGTCATTGTGGTTAAATTGTTGAAAAACAAATTAATGATTAAAGAAGAAGAAAAAAAACTGAAAGAAATGTATTCTACTGAATGATCAAAGAAGAAAAAAAGAAGATTATATGTTGAAACTCATTTTGGTTTCAACACTGAATTTATGAAACCAAAAAACTGAAAAGTATGACTGTCACTTACCTTTCATTATGCATTTTAAAATATCTGCACACGAGTGGTTTCTGATTTGAATCGAATACCTGCATAATCTTCAAGTTGTCAAATGCTTTCAACTTCACCTCATTTTTCTCCGTTTCTTTCTTCTCCGACTTTTTAGAGTGATTTCTGCCAACACAACGACTCTTGTTTCTTTTCTTCTTCTTAACTTCCCCAGGTGTATAATCCTGCATCTTAACAGGTGCTTTTATATTCCTTTTATTTTTCCTCATTTTTGATATTATGTTACTCACATTTTGTTCGGGAGTGACGTCTTCATGCTCACTATCTTCTTTGTCACTGTCACTTTGCGTCAATCCCAAATTGAAATGAGACATATCATCTTCTAAATCAATTACATCTTTTTCCATGTGTATAACTGAGTAGTAGCACATGCCTTGACTTTCTAGCTTTGATGTAGAACCCTTCTTTGCATATTCATCTTTCATTTGTTGAAGAACACTTTCATCAATTGAACCCTGAGTTGACACTCAAATCTCGATCTTTGGCTTTAACGAAGAAATGTTCTTGTCTTCCAATTCTACCTGCTCAGCCACCTTGATATCTTCTAGTGTGTTTGGAGTCATTTCAGAAACTTCTTCTATTATACTCTTCAATTCAGTCTTCGACAAAGAAGATTCAACTTGTTCAACCACCTTGATATCTTCAGCTGTGTTTGGAGTTATCTCCAAAACCTCTTCTATTACATTATATGTCGCTTGCTTCGCTTTGTTGATTTCAGATTCAACTTTCTCATCCACCTTCAATTCTTCAATTGCGGTCGGAATTAACTCCGAAACCTCTTCACTCAGCTGCTGAACTTTGCCTTCAGATGATGAAACCTTTTCTGGTTCCATCACTTGTTTCTCTCAAACTCTTCCTTCAGATGATAAACCTTTTCTAGTTCCAACAAACAATCTTCAAACTCTTTAACCAAACCTTGAATCTGAAATTCATGTGATGAAATCTTTTCTGGTTCCATTGCATCATCTTGTTGTGTTTCTTCAGGCAGATTCATTACCTGCAAGATTTTTGAGTTAAAAAAAAATCAGATTCATTGACAATAAACAAATCAAATCAAAGTAAATTATCACCTCAGCATTATCTTTGAAAACAACATTGTCAGACTTTTTCTCTTGTTCACCATCTTCAACTAATAAATCCATTTCTGGTTCAATCACAACATCGCCAACATCTTGTTGTGTTTCACCTTGCAGCGAAACCCTTTCTTTTTCCATCATGTCGTCCACAATCATTATAGCTTTGCTTATCATATCTTGCAGTATTAACATATCTAACTCAATATAATTCTCAAATGAAACCTTTTCTGGTTTCATTAAAAAAGAAATTCATACCGATCTATAGAATTGCTCGAAATCAATGTTTTACATATGTAGTTAACTATTTCAATAATATATTCAAATGGAACTATCGTAAACCCAACACATACAATAAAAAATCCTAATAAACAAGATCATATTTAAAACATCTAAGATTTAACATATCACCTCCATATCGTTCGAAACCGTTTTAGGTACTGTTTCTTCACGGTTCGAAACCGTTTCTGTTTCATCTCTTTTACGTTTCCGTCTCACGTAAGTCTCCTTGACTGGTTATAACCTCTCCTCAGCATCATATTTGGCCAGTATTGATTGATCTTCTTCAGAAAGACCATTGTTACCAACGGTTCTAAGCTTTTCAATCAAAATTCTCGCCCACTTATATTTAGCCTTGTAAGGGTTATCGTCATTTCCAGTTCCAACATTCTATTCATTTTGCGCAGGCTCTTCATTGCTAGCACCAAAATTCTCTTCACTTGAAGTACGCTCGTCATTACCATCACCAACCTGCAGTTCACGTGCAATACGCTCGTCATCGCCATTACCAACCTGCAGTTCATGATCAATATACTCTTCAACATGAATATTTTCTTCCTTTATGTGCTGGACCAAGCGTATTTCTTGTTCATTATATGGAATCAAGAACGATCCCTGACGATGACCCACATTTATCTACAGAACACAAGAAAAATGATGGAACTTTTTTTGGTTTCATCATTTTTTTTTATTTGGAATAAGGTGGAATTAAATAAAGGATGGAACTTTTTTTGGTTCCATCATTTTTTTTCATCTGGAATAAGGTGGAACAAAATAAATGATGGAACGGTTTTTGGTTCCATCATTTTTGTTTACCTTTGTGATATGTCTAAGGGTTCAGGGGTTCATGGTTCAAGGCCCAGACATTAAAAAGTATAAACAATCAAGAACTATTGTTGCTTTTACCTTTGAGAATATTTCTGATTTTTTGCTAAGATCCTCGAAATTATTCACTATTTCCTTGCATATTCCATCTAGGTTCCATGTAACGAACATTGGGTACATGTTGTAAGGTGATGTTTGACATCTCGGCAAACCAATACTGAAAAAAAGAAGAAACAACATTCAAATTAGTAATCAAACTCGGGAAAAATAAAAAAATAAACAACTTATGAATCAAAAGAAACAAAAATTAACTTACCAACAGGTAAATTACACAACCAGATACATCATCAACTTGTTCAGATTTTATTATCGACTCAACTAGATACTCATGGAAAACATATGGCCAACACACCTTATTCATCTCAAATACTTGGTATAAGTATTTTGAAGTCATATTCTGCCCACCTTTGTTTGGGACAAATATTGAAACCAAAAGGTAGAGGACGAATAACTTGACGAAGTCTTCAGCTTTGGTTTCATCCGCTGCAGTTTCCATCATACCTCCCAGAATATCAGTTTTCCTTATCTTCTTATTTCCCTTAAAGTACTCAACCGCAAACATGTTTACCTTTTTCTTCAACTCATCATCTTTGGATATATCTACATCCTTCATCATTTGTAGACCAAAAATCACAGCGAATTATTCCGGTGTGGTCTGTAATATCATGTTCTTTGCTCTCATTAACTTGAAACAATCTGGTTTCACACGCTTCACACTCTTATGATATGAACCTAAGATCATCTGAATTGCTTTCGTCATTTTCTTCAATTCTTCTTCTTGCAACGTACCTTCGTAGAACGGTTTGAAGAAACGCCAAAATGGAAAAGCAACAAGGGCCTTCATATGTTGTTCCTTTTTTTATCAAATATTTTATGGCAGGTGCCTCCGAACACAAATGATACAACGAGCACCTATACGGTTCTTTAACTATTTTTTTCTCTGTTGTTAAACCAGAAGTAAACCATAAGCACCAACAGAGTTGGTTTCAACCATACAGTGAAAATGATGAAACCAATTTCGGTTCCATCAAAATAGCCATTAAGTAAAATAACACCAACATAGTTGGTTTCAACCATACAGTGAAAATGATGAAACCAATTTCGGTTCCATCAAAATAGCCATTAAGTAAAATAACACCAACAAAGTTGTTTCAACCATACAATGAAAATGATGAAACCAAAACTGAACATAATTGCCAAAACATAATTGAACCGTGAATAAATAAGGTGAAAACAAATGTAATTGAAACCTAATTATGAAACCAGTGATTTCAAAACAGATGAAACCTAAACCTAATTTATGATACAAACAGATGATAAGAGATAAAACCTAATTATGAAAATTCATTGATGAAACCAAAATTACGAAACCAAAAATCATTGATGCATGTTGATTTTCAACCATAAATAATCACTGAAGAATAATAAAACTTCGATTTACCTTTTAGAGAATCTTCGACAGTATTCTTAAGCTTTTTGTCGATCTTTTCATCTTTCTTTTTCTCTTGTTTCTTCACTGTTTTCTTAAGTTTTTTGTCGATCTTTTCATCTTTCTTTTTCTCTTGTTTCTTCACCATATTTGATTTTGTTTAGTGATTTGTTTCGATTTTAGGTTAGGTTGAAATTGTTATAAAAACTCAAATCGCTTGTAAAATTGGTTTCAGATCTGAAATTTATGAAGTAAGAAGAATAGAGAATTGAAATTGAAATTGGTTTCAAATATGAAATTTAGATTTTTGAGTGAAGAGAAGAGAAGGTTGAAGGGGGAAAATACCATTACCAAGTGATAAATGAGAATAGATAAATGAGAACGGTTATTTTCTCTCTCTAAAATTACAAAAAGATAGTTTAGACAGTTAATTTCAAATGAGAATTTTTGTGAACATTTTATTTTGTTGGGTTTTTTATTGTTAGATAGTAAAACCTTTGGGGTTATAACCCACAACTTATTATCAAATTTCATAATTAATTTTTTTTTACCAAATTTATCTTACCGTTCCATAATTTTTTTTAAAAAAAGCTAAAGTAATCTATGGCTCCAAAAAGAGTAGACAACAACAAAATATTAACCCATTGCTCGATGCCAAGTAATAATGCATACTAAGTTTTACTCATAACTATGTTTCCAAAATTTAAATCTGAGTGAGTCTCCATCCTCTGCTACACTCAATAACAAAAACAAAGAGCCTCAACAATCGAACAACTAAACACTAAGCTTTTTAACTTTCTTGTGCATAAAAAATGCGGAGTTGTAGACCTTCAATCTTAGTCACCTGGTTAAGTGTTCCATCTCTCCCATGTAGCTTATACTGTTATGGTGTTATAGACCTTCAATCTTAGTCACCTGGTTAAGTGTTCCATCCCTCCCACTTTGCTTATACATTGACGGAGGATTTTGTCATGGTTTCGATGTTTCAGTGGTGCAGATAACCAAGTGCAATAGTTTCCTTTAAATTACTCAAGACACATCCAGGCATAAAATCCTAACAACAATTAAAAAAAAGAAAATTTTCAACACTTCCAGTTTTAAAACGAATTAATCCTTGGAAATAGAATAGGCTATCTAACACCATGGCAATACGAAAGCTTTCAACTTTATTTATCAACGTCAATAGTGACCATTGACACAGCTAAAAATCACGGCCAACTCCAATAAACTTTGCCCCACCAAATGCACCACCAATCTCAGCGTCTTTTGTGGAAATATTTACATTCATAATGCTACAATCGCTTCCATGTGGCCTGCAAATAAGCACACAATGCATGCCATGAAGAAATGATGGTATGAGAGTATAATATGGAGTAACAACAACTAAATCAATTAGACAAAAAATAAATTATTGTTCACTGAATCTAAAGCAAAAGCTATGTAAAAGTTGAACATCTAAGTTATACCGGCTAAGGGTTCAAAAAGTGGATTATCCAACAAAATAGGATGAAATTGACAATTCCCCCTTCAGACTTGGAGTGAAGGTATGAGTCCCTTCACACCATTGATCTCCTCTAAATTGTGACGAAAGTAACTTCCACAGGTTGGGGAAAAGATTGTTTTCTACTCCATCGGGTCAGGACTGCTGCAATGGTCATACTATAAATGACCACACCACTTAACCTGCAACTCTACTGCACATTGCTTTTCAGAGATACGCCGGTAATAATGAAAGATGAGCAACTAAAATCGGCAACCTATTTAATGGATATTACATATGTACAACCAATGCAAAACTAATGATTTTCTAAAAAAGAAATCTAAGTATGGCGACTACATATTACTGGAATGTTAACAACATCTGCTAAATTTTTTTAAAAATAAGTAAAAAATAAACGGTACCTTAATCGACTTTTTAAATAATATAGAACCTTGATGGAGGATGAAGCATTATTTTAACTGCAACACTTGACAATGGAAGAGTTGTGAGAGAGGCGTCTTTCTCACAACAGAGGCCGTTGTGTAGAGGTAGGGGTATGAGGTTGTGGACTGGTGGTGTAGGTTGTCGAGATCCAGCTGGTAGTGTTGGTTTTGGTGTTCGGCTGATGGAAGAGTGGTGCTGATTGTGTGGTTTTGGAAAGGAGGTTCATCTGTTAGACGAACAAACAGCTAGTAAGAGGGGTGTACTGTGCACACTGCGACCCTTGATTAAGGGAGATGAAAAGCCAATTTTTTTTGGGCATGAAGATAAAAGTTACTTTTCAGTGTAATTTAATAAACACAACATTATGAAACTTATTAAGTAAAACAAAACTGAAAAATCAAAGATTATGAAAGAAACGTATGAAGCCTGTGCATGTATTCAGGTTTGTAAGTAAATGGATATGAACACAGCCTGATGTTAATATCCACAAATATTCCATCACATTATCATGACAACAGAAGGAACTAATAATGCCACCACCTGCACATGGAGAGAAAAAAAAAATCAGTAGTACACAAACGCATTCTAAGTTACCGCATTAAAAGTAAGCAAAACCATAACACACATAATTTCAAAGAAAAAGAAAAGAGTAAAACCATAAAAGGATCACTACTGTAAAACAAACAAACTAGGGCATGGTATAGATAATCCAAGAGACTAACTCATCAATCACTTCTCTAAATAACAACTTAACTATTTTGTTTGGAAGCGTTTAACCCCACGAACTCTTTTATAGGTTACGGTGAAAATCTGTACCAAATTTCTCCTCTTCTGCCTCTCCTTGATTTGCAGAAATAATGGTGTTGTTAATTCCCCGTTTTTGTGCTCATAACGATCAAGTAATGCTGCAAAAGTTTATAACTGTTGTTCGGGCCTATACTGCGAAAATTGAATAGTTGTGCAGATTATTATGGATAAATGAACCACCAAAATATCAAAAGTGATCCAGATACTATACTTACATGGGTGGGGACTGACTCCGGAGCGTCTATAAAATCGTACCTTGGTTTGTAACAATAATAATTATAGCGAAGATTTTCTTTTCTTTTTTTGCACCCGTAGGTAGTCCTTATTAGTTGATAACATCAACCTCCTGCATTTAAAAGCATCAGAAAAAGGACAGGCACATGAAGCTCTTCCGCATTATTCGAATGAAGGTAAAGAGATATGAGGTCCTGAGCCAGGGAAAGAGGATTTCCAGGTATCTTAAATGAAAACACTTATACATATATATATATAGTTCTATTGGTGACTTATGCAATTATTCCACATATCCAACTAAAATTGCTAATTGTCTAGAGAGGTCAATAGAGTTCCTCACCAATCTGTAGATTTTCAATATGGATCTAAAAGAAGAGGATTCAGTATGCTCTGAAATTTTAAACAGATAAGCCGTATGTAACCCATATTCAGAGATAAGAAGCCAACCATACTAAGATGGCTTTTGCCAAACAAAAAGATACAATCATCCACAGTTAGAAGCACACACAAAAATAATACAAAAAAAAAGATTGATGATTAGTTTAAACCTCCAAGTTCTAAATGATACAGTTAGAAGCCCGAAATTGATGATAAGAAAATGCGATTAGCTCCGGATACCATATATGTTAAAAGAGATTACCATTACAAAGACAATTAAAAATCCAAATCTAACAGCATTCGAACAACTAATCCAGACTGGCGAGAAGTAGAAGATAGCGGAAGCAACTAACCACAACTGCTTCCCAATCTTCTTCCTAACCGCTTCAGTAAGGTAAGTAGCTCTACTAATACAGCTCTTTCTCCTGATGTTTTAAATATTATTCCTACTGTAAGTACTAATCATGATAATAAGCTTTTGATGAAGCAGCTAATTAGGAAGTTCTTCGCGTTCAGCTTCGATTTCTCTTTTGCTATGCAAATCTAGACAAGGTTTTGAAAATGAAAGCAGATAATAGAGAAAGTGGGAACAAACTCATGAGTTAGGCGGAAAATACTGAGCTTGCTGCTACACCCACATTTTTGAATAGGAAAAAACTCTTTGGAACATTGGAATTTACTTAAACAAAGAATAACGAAGCATTCAAATAAAAGTCTATAACTTTGAGAGAGAGACAGATACACCTGGTGATGGTGATAGTAATGTTATGTTTGTGTGGAGTCTCGTAGTGCACGATCTGATTTCGTACTTGATCCGATCCGACTGACGGTCCGTTGAGAAATTAAATGAGATTTTTTGAGAGGTTCGTTTATGGAACGGAGGGACGGGCCGATGGGTCCGGACCAGATTGTCCAGAACCAGAAAAATGAAGTGCCTGAGATAGAACAGGGTAGTCCAGCTTCTCCAAACCCCAGTACTCCAATTCCCACTCTTAGGAGAAGCAGTAGGGTACCCAAGGAAGTGGATCGTTATTCACCCTCTCTTCAGCACATCTTGTTGTCAGATGGAGGTGAGCCTGAAAATTATGCTGAAGCTTTCCAAGTTGAGAATTCGAGCAAGTGTGAATTAGCTATAAAATATGAGATGGATTCTTTGCTCAAGAATCATACTTGGCATCTAACCGATCTACCAGAAGGGAAGAAGGTTTTGCATAACGAATGGGTGTACAGAGTAAAAGAAGAACATGATGGGAGTACACGTTACAAGGCCACGCTTGTTGTGAAGGGTTTTCAGCAAAAGGAAGGTGTATACTACACTGATATTTTCTCTGCAGTTGTGAAGCTAAATATAATCAGATTGGTTTTAAGAATTATGGTTGTACAAAACTTATATCTTGAGCAGTTACATGTGAAGACTGCATTCCTTCATGGTGATCTGAAGGAAGACATTTATATGGTACAACCACAGGGCTCCGAAACACAGGGAAAGGAGAATCTTGTTTGCGAATGGAATAAAAGCTTGTATGGTTTGAAACAAGCTCCAAGACAGTGATAAATGAAGTTTGACAGTTTTATGGGTACCACCGACTTCACTAAATGCAAATCGGATCATTGTTGCTACATAAAGAGGTCTGAAAATACTTTTATGATTTTGCTGCTATATGTGTATGATATGTTTATTGTAGGGCCTAGCAGTGAGGAAATAAATGATCTAAAGAGGAAATTGTCAAAGCAGTTTGCAAAGAAAGATTTGGAAGCTGCAAAGCAAATTCTTGGTATGAGGATATGAATGATCTAAAGAGGAAACTGTCAAAGCAGTTTGCAATGAAAGTTTGCATCGACGATTGAGAGTTTTATGTATGCCATGGTTTGCACCAGACCAGATATTTCACATGCAGTGGGAGCTGTGAGCAGGTACATGAGTAATCCAGGAAACCACCCAAATTTTCTGAGTAGTCTCTATATATATCGAGTTGCCCTATCTAGGGTTTGTATTACTTTAGTATCATCGTTGTATTCTCTGGAACACTTTTTATGATTATAGTGAAAACCGCAGCCGCTCCTTGGACGTAGCCTAATTTGGGTGAACCAAGTAAATCTTGTGTGTTTTCGTTTTCGTGTTGTTTTCTTTATAGTATCAATCCTAACAAATGGTATCAAAGCTAGATTCGTGAAGAATTTGGGAAGAATCGATAAAAGGAGGAGAAGATGACCAAACGACATAGAAAGGGGCTTCGACATCATCTGTGATAGGGGTCGGATCTGGAGGTGTTGCAATCGGATTTGCAAACGCAATCGAAAAGTTTGATGGGTCAGATTTTGGATACTGGAGAGTGCAGATTGAGGATTATCTCAATGAGAGAAATTTGCAGCAACCTCTAATGGAATCAACGAAGCCAGATGGGATGTCCGAGGCAGAATGGAAACTCCTGGATCGACAGGTTCTAGGGGTTGTTCGATTAACCTTATCCAAGTCAGTTGCACACAGTGTTGTGAAAGAAAATACCACTGCTGGTCTGATGACGGTGTTGACGAGTATGTATGAAAAGTCGTCGACGAACAACAAGGTGCATCTGACGAAAAAGATGTTCAGATTGTACATGGCAGAGGGCGCTTCAGTTACAAAGCACTTGAATTTCAAATTTCCAGAGGAGGTATGGAGTGGTAAGGAGGTAAATCTTTTTTTTTTTGAAAGTATTTGGATGTTTTTCATATGTACATGTTGATGCCAATGCTAGAAACAAACTTGAACCCAAATCCAAGAAATGTTTCTTTATTGGCTATGGAGATGATGCTTTTGGTTACAAATTTTGGAATGCAGAAAATCTAAAAATTATCAGAAGCAGGAATATCATCTTCAATGAAAAGGTTATGTAGAAGGACAAATCAAATGCAGTTGAAGAATCATAGGCACCAGAGGTAAAAGATTCTGCATATGTTGATTGGGTGAGATTTCTAAAATCAGTGTGCAGGACAAGGTTGTTCAGAACCAGGAAAATGAAGTGCCTGAGATAGAGCATGGTAGTCCATCTTCTCCAAACCCCAGTACTCCGTTTCCCACTCTTAGGAGAAGCAGTAGGGTACCCAAGGCAGTGGATCGTTATTCACCCTCTCTTCAGCACTTCTTGTTGTCAGATGGAGGTGATCCTGAAAATTATGCCGAGCTTTGCAAGTTGAGACTTCGAGCAAATGGGAGTTATCTATGAAAGATGAGATGGATTTTTTGCTCAAGAATCAGACTTGGCAGCTAGCCGAGCTACTAGAAGGGAAAAAGGCTTTGCATAAAAAATGGGTGTACAGAGTCAAAGATGAGAATAATGGGAGTACATGTTACAAGGCCAGGCTTGTTGTGACGGGTTTTCAGCAAAAGGAAGGTGTAGACTACACTGATATTTTCTATGCATTTTTGAAGCTAAATACAATCAGATTGGTTTTGGGAATTATGGCTGCACAAAACTTATATCTTGAGCAGTTAGATGTGAAGACTGCATTCCTTCACTGTTATCTAAAGGAATATATTTATATGGTGCAACCACAGGGCTTCAAAACACAGGGAAAGGAGAATCTTATTTTCAAATTGAATAAAAGCTTGTATGGTTTGAAACAAGCTCCAAGGCAGTGGTATATGAAGTTTTGACAGTTTTATGGGTACCACCGGCTTCATTAAATGTGAATCGGATCATTATTGCTACATAAAGAGGTCTGAAAACACTTTTATGATTTTGCTGCTATATGTGGATGATATGCTTATTGCAGGGCCTAGCAGTGAGGAAATAAATGATCTAAAGAAGAAACTGTCAAAGCAGTTTTCAATGAAAGATTTGGGAGATGCAAAGAAAATCCTTGGTATGAGGATCACGAGAGATAAAAATCATGGTACCTTGAAGCTGTCACAGTCAGAATATGTGAACAAGATTCTGAAGAGGTTTAACATGGAGAGTGCCAAACCAGTGGGCACGCCTTTGGGTAGCCACTTTAAGCTAACCAAAGACCAGTCACCTAAGACATCAGAAGATGAGGCTTATATGAAGAAGATTCCTTATGCATCGGCGATTAGAAGTCTTATGTATTCCATGGTTTGCACCAGACCAGATATTGCACATGCAGTGGGAGCTGTGAACAGGTACATGAGTAATCCAGGAAAACACCCAAATTTTTTGAGTAATCTCTATATATATCGAGTTGCCCTATCTAGGGTTTGTATTATTTTAATATCATCGTTGTATTGCTCTGGAACACTTTTTGTGATTATAGTGAAAACC
The DNA here is from genome assembly GCA_023531435.1 of Papaver californicum. Lineage (NCBI taxonomy): Eukaryota > Viridiplantae > Streptophyta > Magnoliopsida > Ranunculales > Papaveraceae > Papaver > Papaver californicum. The sequence continues at coordinate 27,836 of JAJJMC010019846.1, read as the reverse complement.
GCAACCGCTTCTTGGACGTAGCCTAATTTGGGTGAACCAAGTAAATCTTGTGTGTTTCTGTTTTCGTGTTGTTTTCTTTATAGCATCGATCCTAACAAGCAACTGAATGTTGTAATTTCAATCTGCAATCATCTGGATTTCCTAGTTGATTTCCTCGTTGTCGCTTTCAATAAAATCAACGATTCGCTCTTCAAGAAAGGACTGTGACGTCTTGAGATCATAGGGGATAGACTCCTTCATTTTGTTTTTGCAATTATCTATGAAAAATTCCCAAAGAAAAGTCCATAATCTTAAATTCGGTAGAGATGTTAAAAAAGGGGAATTCTCTAATACCAACTTATGGAGAGGACTGCTGATGTTGTGGTTGTTTAGTTCATCATCACGAAATTCTTGAAATTCAGAGCACTAACTCTAAATCAAGAAAACCAATATTGTTCTTATCTTTATCCCTTGATTGTTTTTATTTTAAGTACTACGCCTGAACTTACACTCTTGAGTCATTCATTGAGCTCAACGTTTCAAGATCTTTGGTATTTTCTTCAAAAAAAAAAGATCATATAGATATCAGTTAAGAACTCACATGCATCAAGCATTCAATTCGGTGAAGATAATACACTCATATAGATATCAGATACACCTACAATTTTTTTAAAAAAACAGTCAGTAAATGAGAGAGTGATTCAGAAACTCATTAGATTCTCAAATGCAATCTTTAAGAAAGAACTACTTGTTATGTCACATTCAATTCTAAAACGCTAGATCGAGATAAAGATGTTACTCAATCTCTCTACAGAAATCAATATGTCTTCTCTATTTTTATTGCCTTGCTGAATTTCAAGAAATGGTTACAAAAAAGCAACAGTCTGTATTGTTCTTAATTAAGGAAATTATCTGTATAGTCTACATCTTGTGAAAGATAGCTGTTTTATGACACGCAATCTGGAGCATACAATCTTCGGAAGTAATTTTGGCTTATAATGCTTAACTGTATCTTTTTGCAGATTAAGGTTGTAGATTCTATCACCTTAGACGACGCTCTGCAGATTAAGAAGCCATGTGTCTCTGCTTCATTTCCCTCACTCCTTTGGCTATTTGTGCTTCCTATTTTTCAGCCATTAAGTTTGTTTTAGCTTCATTGCAAACACAGTAGTTCACAAATTCAAACGACACCACAGGGCTTGTATACTATAGTAAACATAACTTCTATTGATATTAAAAGTATCTGTGAAAGGGTTTTGGGTAATACCTGAACTCTGATGTAACGGTCCTTTTTCTGCTGATCCATTTCAGTTCTTGTATTACCAAATGCTTCCAAAAGAAGATTTGACTGCCATCAAACAAATAGATACAAAGAACAGTTAAACCCACTAAAATAATATGCTACTTGCAAAGATAAATGAGTGATCTTCTTATTCTTCTTCTTCTCCACTTTATCTTTAATATTCTCTCTCCTCTGTAAACTCTCTGAAATTAAAGTAAGATATAATGGGTACAAATTTAATTCAAAAAATAGTACATAGGATTTTTTCCTTTACAGTAGAATCAGAGCCTCCTATTGTCATCCTTTTGCAGGGCTATTTGTAATAGAGAGTTGATTTTGGATAGAGGACATGCGTATCTTTTTCACCAACTTTGTTTTTCGGGGCGCCTATACATTAGATGTCAGCAACCTTAATTTACTTCTTTTGGGTGTCTATATCTCACTCGTGGAATCGGATCATGATGACACGTGTATCAGCTCTTGTCGTGTTCTCCTTTTATTATTTCATTATTTGTTTTATGGCATCATGGACTAATACTATTCTACACCAATCCATTTACAACCGTCCGCTACCACACTTTCACCAAGTCTCAAATTACCACTGTTTGCTCCTTGTCATCATGGGTGACAATCATGTCTCCCGCGTCCCCTTTATTACCCACTTGACTAATCATCTAGTATTGTGTCAGCAGCAGTATCCTCCCTTTTCACTCTTTAATTTTTACTTTTCAAATATCTTATGCCCACAGCATTGCTGTGCACCTTTCCTTCTCATTTCCTTCTCATTTTATTCTTCATTTATCTTTATTTTCCTTCGACTTACAGTGAACATACATAGTTCACTTGTTACATATTAAAACATTTATAACCCACTACTAATTGGTGCACTCACTAATATATATAGTGGACGAGTAACGTTCTTTCAATCAGTCAATATTAACAACTCGGTTAGTGTAGCCATACTTTTATTAATTAATGTTCTTTCCTCTTGACTAGTACTCCCTCTTCCCTTCGTACCATTTTCATTTCACTTCACAACTATCTTGTGCGCACAGCATTGGTATATGCTGTGCGCCACCCTCTCTATCCCCAACTACTCTCTCTTTCTCCCTTTTATTATCCATTTCTCTCGAGCACAGCATATACCAATGCTGTGCGCCACCCCCTTCATTTTCAACTCTTTTACTTTTATTTTTCTACGCCATTTCTTTATCACCCTCTTACTTTTATTCTTCTACGTGATTTCTTTATCACCCTCTCTGTCTATTCTAACTAGTTATCTTTAGTACTTTTCTCTTGACTTACTCTTACCATTACTTGATTTTGGTCACGTCTCTAGATTAAAATTCTCATTTTACCCTTCTCATCATTTTGAGGTCTATATTAAGTCCTTTGATTGTCTGGTAAGGCGTCAGGCTATCCAGCAGTCACACGCCCTAAAATTTTTCTTCTTTTCGTTTTTCTCCTCATCTGTTTCAGTCCCCGTGTAATAAGGGAACCAATATTTTACGTATCCCTTTACGTTTTATCCGTAATATGACGATTTATCTTTTGTTATTGATGACTTTATTTTATTTTCATTTGCAGTGTGATGATTAATCTCCACCACCTGTTACTTTCCACTTCTTTCTTCCTCCTATAAATATTCCTTCCACTCTTTATTCTTTTCATAACTTTATTTCTAACAAGAAAATTATTTTCTCTTATCTTCTTTCCAATTTTTATTATGAGCTCTTCCGATGACGAATACCTCAACGATATTAACTTTTATGGTAACTAAGAAGCACACGATCATACATACCCTTGTGACAATTCCCAAGTCGCATCGACTTCCTTTGACATGAGGGGTAGCAGTGGTGGTAAATCTTTATCATCCCTTATTCAAAAGGAACATGAGAAACATACCACCATTGGTTCTGCTTTTATTGGTGCTTATGTTTCTTCGCTTGCATGGTTTACGCCGAACGGCATCCCTTTCATAGATGGCCGCAAAACTTCCTTCATACTTTGTTCTGAAAAGCCTGTCCTTACACCTCTAGCCTTAGATTCCATTCCGTCTTTAGCCGCTCGTCGTGGTGACCATGTTCTTCCTGTCATTTTGTTTTTTAGTACCAGCCTACCTTCGTCTATCTGGTCTGATTGGATGGTGTATATTTTCTCCAAGCTGCAATGTCTATCTATACTTAAGAAACTCGACTTGATAGAAGCTATAAAATCCTCTAAATTGAGGGGTGCAACCCGTAGCGTCCCAGACCTTACCCGTTTAGCCTTGAGGTGGTTACGTCAGACTCACACTTTCCTCTAAGTTCTCTTGCTTCAACCAACAATCGTTCATCGAATCCAGTCCCTTGCAACATAACAACTCCTAACAAGGCTCGTATTAGGACTGACAGACGTGGAGGTCTCCCGGCTTGGGCTCAGTTTTGGTTTTCTCTTCATGATAAGAACAAAGATCCACCTTCTGATCTTCCTTTTTCCTTGTCAAACCTTGATGATCGAGCAGAGCTTGTTGCTTTCCTGGCCTATTGGTTATGTCATGATCTGTTTGAATATCCAACTAAAAATTCTATCAAACGACTTGTTGGCCATTGTTGTTATGATGTCTCGTGGTATATCTATTCCGTTGGCTCCCATGTTCTTCTGTGTACTGTATCATCACTTATATATCTTTGTATAGGAATTACAATGTGCCAACCGATATGATTATGTTACTGAAAGTTATGTTCCTGCGATCTTTTTGCAAATGTGGTTATGGGAACATTTTAAAGGGTGTCAACCCACAGTACATTCATTAACTATTGTGGAGTATAAAATCACAGACAACGATAATTCTCCTCGTTAAGTCCGCGTTCCAATATCTCATTATAGAATGAAGTTGTATCACAACTTAGCAGCAAAGAAAAATTCAATCCTAGCCAGCATCATGGACCCCCCTAGACAGTTTTACCTTCTGTCCTTATGACGATAATGCTTGTGATCCTCTTCCATAGACCTTTTCTTCACCAAAAATTGGTAATCATACTACCGTTAAGTGGGGAGATAGCGTGAAACCAAGTTTGGATTTTATGGTGGCCATATGTCCTGGCTACACTTCTAGTTTCTTTGCTGGTGATTTTTTTGCTGAATCTTATAGTACCGATCGTGTAGCTCGCATAGTCGGTTTTGATCAGGAAGATTCCCCTCCTATCACCCACTTTTGCTTGGATGAATATGATGATATTGTAACTAGTTTCTCTAGATTTTTATTTCAACCAGGCTCCCCTGACTTCTTCAAGAGTTTCCTTACTACCTTCCATTATCCTTGTCTTAGTCGTCCTTTGATGATGACTAACGTCTGGCTCCAATTTTGCAAACATAAAATCTAATTAATAAAAGACTTGTTCATCTCTTCCTGTTCTAGTTCCTGATCCTAGCCCTGAAGCCCTGCATGTTTTAGAACGTATAGACGTTCTTAGCCAACATCGATTGGGTTCATCCACTAGAGGTAAACCAATCAGTACAAAGAAAACTCGTAAACCGATTTCAGATCATACAAAGGATCTTATCCGAGATGTAGTTTCTCATATACACGGGAGAGTATTAATGTTGTTCCCCTTACTTCTGAAATATATATTTTTTAATCTATGTTAGCCCCCTGCTGATGACACCACTACTCCTCGAAGGCATCATCTTCGTAAGCCCCAACTCTCCGTTGATCCCCATAAATTTGTTGATATGTCTGTTTTTGAGGAAAACACCCACGAAACATCCTATCAAAACTATCTTCTTAGTAACCCAGGTATGAATTATTCACACAGGCTTTGATGAGTGCTATGTATATCTTGTTTCATTTCTCTTTATTTTCACTTAACAAATTTGTCTCTACTCTTTTTTTCTCCATATTTTACTTCTAACTCCTCTTATTTCGCCAAAGGTCCCTCTCATCATACTTCAGGGTTACATGTAACGACTTAGCTATACATGCCTCTAGTCCACCTTTCTTATCCCATTTGTTAAACTTGTTAATATACAACCCGTAGTTAATGATCACCTCTACTCTTTTACTTACTTGTTTTTTTGTTAGGAAATGAGCAAACTGGGGCGTTCTGGTTCGACTGGTCGTTCCAATGTCATTAAATTGATGAGACAAACTCGTAATGCTAATGCCTTTTCCATTGTTAATACGAGAGAGGGTTCATCCTCCAACGTGCCTGTTGTTCACATCTCTCCTTCCTCTTCCCGTGACCAAATTGCTGATGGAGATCATCCTCATGATGAGTCTGTCGTACCCATCTTTAAGAAATCTATTGATAAGTCCAAGATAGGCCATGGGTGTGACAACTATGAACTCATTTACGGATTTTAGGTAGCTCTTGCTCATTGATGTAATTTCGAAATAGTGGTAAAAGGTTCGATACTCAGACTTGTAAAGATTCAATTTTCAAACCTAATTTTTAATAACTAAAAATAAAACAGATTAAAATAAAATTGATTTCAAATTATGGGAAGGACTGAGACTAAGGATTCCACCATTCGCCAATTTTTCAAGTAATAAAAATCTTGCAACTCGTATATTCAGTTTATCTAAAATATTGCGAAAGTTAGGTTTTCAAAATAATAATTGTAAATCGAAAGCATGAGATATCAAAAGCTCTAAGCCCAACATGACTCATCAACTCCAATTCAATTACATTTGTCAGACAGGAAAAAACACAACTAATTGATAAAACCATTTTTTCCAATTTTAATTCAACGAAAATAATAGTAAAAGAATTGCAAAAAATAAATAAAATAAGAATTACCACTTTATTATTGGAAAAATAGCTTCCTCCGTCGCCCCAGTGATGGTGATTAGCTCATCATGTTGGAAACACTCTCAGAATAGTTTTTCATAGCTCAAAAAGTGTTTATAATGATGAAATAATAGTAACATAGGAGAACAGATACACTTATAAGCGTTACAGAGACTGTTCTATGCGTTACAAAAGAAAGAAAAGACGGACTCCAGGCGCTTCAGAAATATGGCTGATAAGCGATAGCTTCAGCGACAAATAAAATGACAGTTTCTGGGCGCCTTATGTTCTTCGTGTTCTTGCCTACAACAACAAAAGTGTTTTCTTCCTGGAAATTTTCGGCCGTCTTTGCCTTGCTTTTCTTCGATTATCTTTGGTATTTCTAGGATTAGTTAACCCTAATAGACTTTATTAACCGATTAGGATCCAAAGATTTGATCCAAAACAAACTCAAATTATATGCAAATCCGAAACAGAGAATGACTCTGTTTCCAACTCGTGTGATGATTTTCCAGCCATTTTTTTCCGCGTAAATCAGTCATATTTGACGTGTTATGTTTTCTTTTGAGTGCTGAATCACATTGGGATAGAAAGAACACATTTTAAATCCCTTAATCTTCGGTTCAGAATCATTCAGGAGTTTTCTCACGCAAATATAGCCTTCCCGCCATTTTTCGGTTTTTTCAAATTCAAAAGGGAGGTGCCCCTATCCAACTGATGGGTGCCTTTAGTAATTTTCCTCGGTGCCTTTATCACTTTTTGAGCCGATTTTTTCATAAATATTTATTTCTCAAAAATACTACAAAGACATAAAAACTCGTAAATAGTATAAAATCAAGTATTAACAAAATAGAGAATTGAGCATAATTTAGACACAATAATGTATTTATCACTCATAAGAACAGTTATTCCAAGATTGTCCAAAATTATGGTCATATAGCTGATTATGGTCCGTTCAGAGACCTTTCTTATTCGATCACACACGTCAACAGTATTCTTGACATAGTCTATTTTTTGAGAAGCAAACGTGATCGCCCTACACCTGCCATGCACTCCGAATAGAAAGAGGAGATTGATCTCTGTAAGGATGTACTTGGTTTCAACATAGATTGGGTCATCGCCCTTTGTACTAGGGTTGAAGAGAGTGTGAATGGTCGAAGAGCTCAACTCCCTCAGATTGTCGCTTCCCTTCGTGAAGAAACAACTCAATATGAAAATTGTGTTGCTGCCTTAACTGTTGAGCATCACAAGTCTATGCAGGCTACTAACACTCTCTACGAGGAATTGAGACAGGCAAAGGTTGTTCTGTCAGAGAAACGTCGTTTGTTGCTTGATGTTGAAGAAGAGCTCCGCTCTGCTGTTTAAGTTCTTTTATCAATCATTTTTTGTTACTTGCTATGTTGTTATCTGCTTTCTTAGACATATGACTTAATTGTTATCTTTATGTACCTGTTTCTTCCTTTTGGGGAATCTTGACGATTGCTTCTGATGATTAGTATAAGTATTTGTATTTCCTTATTCTTCTTTCGTGTGCTCTCTATTCCTAATTTCTTTTTTCTTTGGTATTTTACACAATCACTGACTACCATACCTTGGTTAAGTTTGCTCCGACCTTATCATGGCACACCAACGTATTGAAACTCGTGTTTCTTTTCTGTCTTATCTTACCCCGAAGCAACAACGTATATTGCTCGCTTATAAGTATTATATCTTAAAGCAGCAATTAAAATAACACAAGATGATATTGTGCCAAGGAATGATATTTTATTCATGTAACTAGTATCCTTACATATAAAAAGTTTTCAGCCACATGCCGTTAACTTTATAATTAGTCTTCCCTTCTATAGGGCTTCCTTCTATAGGGCTTCCGTTTGACATGAAAAGTACTCAACAGATCTTTTACACAGTTGTTTTCAAACGGAGTACCGTTATCTGAGATGAAGCATACTGGTATACCAAAACGGCTGATGATGTTCTCCTTGATGAAAGTGGCAATCGTACTCCCTATGGTAGTTTTTAGAGTGCCTCTACCCACTTTGTGAAGTACTCGGTTATTGTAACAATATACTCATGCTTCTTAGTCGACTTAGGTGTAATAGGTCCAATGATATCTAGACCCCAGCTGTAGAATGGCCATGGTGTAATAGGTCCAATGATATACTCATGTATGGCGCATGTATAATGTTTCTATACAGCTGGTATTTCTCGCATATCTGGACATATTCAGCTGTATTTTGCTCCATCGTAGGCCAGTAATACCTCGCGTCATATAGTTGAGTAAATAATCTAGCTTTTCCTTGGTGTTCACCATCATGGGTTAACTCCATTACCGTAATTGATTCCGCCTTATCCAAGCATTTCAGCGTTCGCTGATTAAAACTTCGACGAAACAACTCTCCTTCTAGGACAAATAAACGCGCCGTTTTTTTCTCAATCTTACGAGCTAGGTCTTTCTCTTCTGGCAATACTCGTTTTGTTAAGAATTCAATATAAGGTGTTCTCCAATCTTTCTCTAACTCATCTACTACACATATTTCCGCATACCGTGGGGCCTCTTGACACTTAGTACAACTATCTTGTAACGTTTCCGTTTGTACCACCATATTAGGCCAGTAAAATCCTGCTCTCTGAATTCGCCTATGCTATGCTACAGACAAGGTTTGTTCACATATGAAATGATGGATTTCTTCAAGTTTCTCTCTTACTTCTGTTTGACCAAGACATTTGCTCAATGCTCCTCCTGCCCCAATGAAGTATAAATTACCACCAATGAGGGTATAGGTTTTCAACAGTTATTACGGTAATTGTCGCTCTTCATGTGGATGTTTTAACTCCATGATAATTGGTCGACGCCAGTCATTTTCTTCTTCAAAAATCAAGTCGTCTACCCAAGTTGAAGGCTCCTTCCTTCTGATTACAGTAATTATTTCCTCATCACCTTGTGATAGTTGGAGACTATACGCCAACGTGGCTAAAGCATCAGCATGTCTGTTAGAGGTTCGTTCTTTGTGATGAATAACTACTTGTGTAAAATTCTTAATCAATCTTTGGGATGTATCTCTGTAGATGCAAGAATTGGTTATTTCATTTGAAACTCTCCCTCCATCTGATTGACTAACAAACGGGAATCACCAATCATTTCCAAATATCTGATATGCATGTCATTAGCAATTGTTAAGCCAATGAGGGAACTTTTGTATTCCGCCACATTGTTGGTGCATGTATGATCTAACATGAATGAATACAAAGTACTTTCTCCTTGTGGACTAACAAAAACGATTCCTGTGCTACCATGTGTCCCATGAGATGAGCCATCAAAATATAATTGCCAAGGTGCTTCTTCATCCACCATGGCTATCTCTCATTGTAATTCTATATCAATCTCCATAGTGTATGATCATGGGACCGCATCTAACATATCAGAAATTTCTTATCCCCGTACACCATGTGGTCGGAGCGGTAAGAATGAAAACTCTAGTAGTTGTAACGCCTATTTTCCCATTCTACTATTTTGTATTGGATTCTAGTCAAGTGCACCACGGGGTTTGCATCAGCTATGACATACGTCTGATGGACCAAAAGGTAGTGTCTAGTTTCTGTGATGTTAGAATCAGCGGGAGACAAGCCTTTTCCACTGGTGAATATCGTAACTCAGTATCCTTAAGAACTTTGGTTATGTAGTAAATATGGACTAGATGAGTATCCTCCATTTTTTCTGCTAGCGGATCTCCAATTGTTGTGCTTGTGTTGGCCAGATATAAATGTAGTGTCTTCCCTTTGATTGGGGATCTTAACACATATGGGTGTCTAGAAACTGCTTGATACTCTCCATTGCTTGTATCTGTTGCTCCTCCCATATAAACTTGGCATCTTTCTTCAGTAGAGGGAAAAAATGTTGCATGTATTGAGCTAGTCCTGGAATAAAACGTCTGATATAAGAGATTTTCCCAATAAGGTGTTAGAGCTCAGCTTTCAACGTCGGTGGCGATATTGTGAGTATTGTTTTTATTTTATCTGCATCCACTTCAACGCCTTTATCTTTTACTTGAAAACCTAAAAAATTTCCTGATGTGACTCCAACACACACTTGGATGGGTTCAGATTCAGCCCATATTAACAAGAACGAGTGAACACCCTTCGTAGGTTAGTAATGTGATCTTTTCTTTGCTTTGCTTTCACTACAATATCATCCACATAGATTTCTACCGCTTCATGATTCATGTCGTGAAAGATAAATGTCATTGCCCGTTGATAGGTTGCTCCTGCATTCGTGAGTCCAAATGACATAACAACATAGTAAAAGTTACCAATAGGTGTAGAAAATGTCGTTTTCATGGCATCAGATTCCTTTATTTTTATTTGATCGTAACCGCTTTGCCCATCTATAAACGAAAACATATGGATCCCGAGGTAGCGTCCACTAACATGTCGATATTTGGCAGAGGAAAATCATCTTTAGGACATGCTTTATTTAGGTTTTTGAAGTCAACACAACATCGTATTTTACCATTATTTTTCTCTACTGGGACAATGTTTGCTAGCTATATGGGGTAACGTATTGGCTTGATATACCCTGCCTCCAGGAGATTGATGACCTATTCTTTGATCTTTTCTTCAATATCATAATAAAAATTTCTTCTTGGTTGCTTGACAGGTCTGCTTGTAGGTGCCAGTTTGACCTCATGCCAAACCAAAGTTGGATTTAGAACAGGCATGTCCTTGTAGTTCCATCAAAACATATTTTAAAACTCTATCAACAGGTCTTCTAGAGTTTTGCTTTCTTCCTATGTTAAACTTGCGCCAATCTCTAACATTTGGAGGCTTTCTATGGTTCCAACATTCACCTTATTTTTATTTTCATCACATTAGGGTACAGGAGATAAATAAAGCGCCCATATGATCGTACTTCCTTTTTGAATCTGTTTCGTGGTTCTCCCTTCCTCTTCTTGTTGTTAGCATCTTTTCGTGAGTATTGACCTTCTTCAAATACAGTTTCCCAGTCTGGGATAGGGGTAGAGTGTATGTGTGTAACCAGCTCATTTGGTACACTAACCTCATCGTAAAATACCGCCTCTGTCATGTAGCCTCTTCTGGTGAAAATAGATTTTCTGTGGCTGGTATGCGTTTTTGTTTCCTTTCATGATAAGTTTAAAACATTGGAGATATGTTAATGTTACGATTCCGTGTTTATGAAGCCAAGGACGACCTAGCAACATATGATAAACAATGTCGATGTCCATGATATGAAAAGGTTCAACCGACCGTATTGGACCAACCTTTACTTCTAGGTTGATGGTGCCAATGGTATGCTGGCTTAGACCTCTGAAGCCTTGGATCCTCGTTTAGAATTTATTTATCTTAGAGTCTTTAACGTCGATACTAGCCAACACCTGTAGTGGTACTAATTTTAAAGAAGCACCAGTGTCCATAAATGCTCGCTTGAAAGAATGCTTCCACAATGACACAGTCAAGTATAGTGGTCTTGTATGGTCAAAGTCTACTCGACGGTCCTCCTCTAAAAACGTGATCACATTGGTGGGAAATGGGTGTCTCCTGTCAAGATAAGCATGCAAATTTTCTTTAGCCGCAACCCGAGTGAGTAGCTTGGCCGCCAATTGACGTCGGTCTGCATTAAAGCCTAATACGTCAAAGAAAGAAGCAAACAACAGTTTCTTAACTACTGACGCCGCTATATACTCCACATTCTCTGCGGTCTCTACTGTGCTCTTCGGTATCCATGGTATCACCCTCTACTCTCCTATTTGGTCACGAGTGAACATTGCTATTTGATTAGTTGGGAAAGGATTTTCTTGAACTCAGTTTCCGTCTAAGTCAATTTCCCCTTTCTTCATTCGGTTATGAAAACGCCATCGAAGAGTACGACACTCTTTAGTAGGATGGTCCACCTTTCGATGAAAGAAATAATACTTGGCGTGGGTCTTTTCCTGCTCTGTTAGCTCCTTCGGTGGTGGTGGTAGCGCGATGTCGTTGTTGCGAATCCATTCTTTTAGTAAGTCCAATACTATATCAAACACACAAGGGTATTCTGGAGGTTCTTCTCTGTCATTATAATTTACCTAACACTTTGGCTGCCTATCACTAGTTTCGGAGAATAGACGCTGACACTGGTTGCCCTCATCCTGTGCATAAGAAACAGTGTGTGGCTAATTCTTTGATTCTAACGCCTTCTCTTCCTCGGTTGCATCCGTCCTTGCACAAGTTTCTTCCAAATCAGAAAACTTCTCAATACCCGTATTCTCTAACAAACGCCGTGTTTCCAAAGGCAACCGTGCAATATACATATTTACGAGCTCCCCTTCTGGAATGACGATGTTGCATTTCAAGTACTCCATGCGGAATCGTTTAACAAACACTCGGTATTTCTCCCCTTCTATGTATTTAATCTTACAAAGGTCTGAGATAGAAATCTTGACCGGCTTAGAGTAGAATTTCTATATGAAAATTCGCTGCATGTCTTCCCAAGTTTCGATGTTGTTCTGTGGTAAGGTAATGAACATGTAAATGCATTACCTGTCAAAGATTTTCCAAACTCCCTTAGAGAAACATGCTTGTTCGCAGCATGCTCATTCAACATCATTGAAAATCGACATCAGTGTTTGATAAGGTAATAATTTTAACATAATTACGGTCCAAAATTATATTGTTAGTATTGTATTTTCTATAAATAATTGTTTTTTTGCTTTGGTTTTGTAGGAAATAATAAGGTTGATGATTTGCTGACATAATCAAGCCAATATCATAAAAAGAAAGTTAATCTGGTTGTGGTGTTAACGACACCTGTGAGTTCACAATGGGAAGCCATATTTTCCACACAGGTGAATGGAGTGAAGACTAATGGAACTGGACAAAATGCCGTGAGATGAAAAATGAGTTACAAATGGGTGGGTCCCGCCATGTTTCCACAAACACAATCTCTACCATTTTTGATCAGTTGAAACTTAATCCGGAAAGAAGAGAGTTAAGACATTGAAATAAAGACGTGGTGCACGAAAAAAGGAAAGTTTATTTCTTTCTCTTGTTGGTATTGGCCAATTGATGGTTGGTGACGGTGGCAGGTGAAGGACAAAGGAAAGTAGAGATTTGGCTACTCCATTGTAATTGTATACTTTTCAAATATAGATTTGCACTTTAAAGAATTTTATCAATATGGGAAGGTGGAGATTTGGTGTCGTGAGACAAAAAGATATAAACATGTGACGCCGAGAAACAAGAGGGGGATGATTTTTGGAGGCTCATGTCTGTAAGGGTCTGCAGAGTTTAGTTTTAAGTTTTATTCTTTCATTTTAGTTCTTTGTAATGGATAGCAGACTAGGGTTAAAGATGAGGTTAATTTAATTATGTAAATAATTCAGGTACTTTATCTAATAATATATCTATTTTGGTTTAAATATTTAATTAATTTTTTTCATTAATAATTTTATTCCTAAATCATTTTAAATAGTCTTCGGCTATTGATTTTTTATAAGCAAAGGAAGCTATATCTTTTAGTTAACAACGAATGTTGTAGTGGTTTTTAATGTCGTATTTTCCGAGACGTGAGATTGATTTCGAATACTGTCTCGAGTTATAACAAAAATATTTGGACGATTCCGAAACTCTAGGTTTTTCTATATTATCTAGTTTTATTTGATTTAGTTTATATTCTTATTTCATCCTTTAATTCATTTTTAGCACTAATTTGTTTAATAGATAGGTAGAATATTATCAATCTTTATGGGAACGAACCGTATTTGCTGCTTCCACTTTGTAGACGTCGTGCGATTGTGACCATAAGTTTTATGCTTATCAGTGCTCCATCGCGTTGATTGTCCCATCAAACAAAACAAACTTTGGTGATTTGTAGGCTACAAGCATTGTCCTTTTGGCGACTTCAAGTGTTAGTGGGGATTGTACTGTGTAGCACCGGGCATTAGCCTCAAGACCATATCGATCCTTAATGTATTTCAACATCTTCGTGTCGTTCTCCGAGACCTTGATTAGATTCGTATAATCTTTTCGGGTTGATCCTTGTGGTGTGGACTGATGTGTCAACCCTCGATTACCACGTCCACTCCCGTCTTCCGGAGTGTCATCCTCTCCATGGTCCTCCCTATCTCCTATTAATTCTTTATTCACAGGTGGAGGGGCAAGTAAAGCTATGTGCGTCACTAATGCATGTCGGTGTTGATCCGTCTCTTGCAACTCCGCTAATACTTTTACTATTTCGGATTATGGTGGTATGATACCTTGGATGGATTGGGTTGTCACGATTTCTCCATTTGTTGGTACAGTATTATCCATTGGTCCTATATCCTGCATGGCCTATCTCTGGAATCAAAGTACAGTGAAGTCACCAAATAAAATTAGAGTAAAATATAAAACATACAAATTTGATTCAGAAAAATAGTACTGTACATAGGATTTTTTCCTTTACAGCAGAATCAAAGCCTCCTTTTATCAGTCTTTTGCGGTTAGAGAATTGATTTCGGACAGAGAACACGTGTATCATTTTCAGCCTCTCTCCTCAAACTTCACATCATATGCGTACACGTGTCTTTATCACCGACTTCGTTTTTTAGGCGCATGTACGTTAGATGTCAGCAACCTTAATTTACTTCTTTTGGGTGCTTATATCTCACACACGGAATCGAATCATGATGGCACGTGCGTCAGCACTTGTCATGTTCTCCTTTTATTATTTCATTATTTGTTTGATGACATCATGGACTAATACTATTCTACACCAATCCATTTACAACCGTCCGCTACCACACTTTCACCGACTTTCAAATTACCACTGTTAGCACCTTGTCTTCATGGGTGACAATCATGTCTCCCACGTCCCCTTTATTACCCACTTGACCAACCATCTAGTATTGTGAAACCAGCATCCTCCGTTTTCACTCTTTAATCTTTATTTTTCAAATATCTTGTGCGCACAACATCGGGTATGCTGTGAGCACCTCTCCTTCTCATTTCCCTTTTCATTTTATTCTTCATATCTCTTCATATCTCTTCGACTTACTGTGAACATACATAGTTCACTTGTCACATATTAAAACATTTATAACCCACTACTAATTGGTGCACTCTAATATGTATAGTGGATGAGTAACGTTCTTTCAATCAATCAAAACTAGAAACTCGGCTAGTGTAGCCATACTTTTATTAACTAATGTTCTTTCGTCTTGACTAGTACTCCCCTTTCCCTTCGTACCATTTTCATTTCACTTCACAACTATCTTGTGCGCACAACATTGGTATATGTTGTGCGCCTCCCTGTCTATCCCCTTCTATTCCATCTTTCTCTCTTTTATTATTCCTTTCTCTCGCGCACAACATATACCCCCTCATTTTCAACTCTTCTACTTTTATTCTTCTACGTTATTTCCCTATCACCCTCTCAGTCCATTCTTACTAATTATTTTTAGATATTTTTCCCTTTACTTACTCTTGCCATTACTTGATTTTGATCCCATCTCTAGACTAGAATTCTCATTTTACCCTTCCCACTATTTTGTGGTATCTACATTAAATCCGTTGAATGTCTGGTAAGGTATCAGGCTATCCAGCAATCACACGCCCCAAAATTCTTTTGCCTTCCTTTTTTTCTGCTCATCTGCTTCAGTCCCCAGGAACCAATATTTTGCGTATCTCTTTATGTTCTATCCATAATATGACGATCTGCCTTTTGTTATTCATGACTTTATTTCCGTTTGCAGTGTGATGATCAATCTCCACCACATGTTACTTTCCACTTCTTTCTTCCTCCAATAAATATTCCTTCCACTCTTCATTCTTTTCATAACTTCATTTCTAACAAAAAAAATATTTTCTCTTATCTTCTTTCCAATTTTTATTATGAGCTCTTCCGATGACGAATACCTCAACGATATTAACTTTTATGGTAACTAAGAAGCACACGATCATACATACCCTTGTGACAATTCCCAAGTCGCATCGACTTCCTTTGACATGAGGGGTAGCAGTGGTGGTAAATCTTTATCATCCCTTATTCAAAAGGAACAGGAGAAACATACCACCATTGGTTCTTCTTTTATTGGTGCTTATTTTTCTTCGCTTGCATGGTTTACGCCGAACGGCATCCCTTTCATAGATGGCCGCAAAACTTCCTTCATACTTTGTTCTGAAAAGCCTGTCCTTACACCTCTAGCCTTAGATTCCATTCCGTATTTAGCCGCTCGTCGTGGTGACCATGCTCTTCCTGTCATTTTGTTTTTTAGTACCAGCCTACCTTCGTCTATCTGGTCTGATTGGATGGTGTATATTTTCTCCAAGCTGCAATGTCTATCTATACTTAAGAAATTCGACTAGATAGAATCTATAAAAGCCTCTAAGTTCAGGGGTGCAACCTGTAGTTTCCCAGACCCTACCCGTTAAGCCTTGAGGTGGTTATGCCAGACTCACAATATCCTCTTTGCTTGGGGTGAAGCTACCCCTACTTTAGAAGACGTAGTAGCTATGTTACGTCTTCCCCTCTACATCTATCATCATTTCAGCATAGTGGCCGATTTGAATGATGAAGATGAAGCCTTACTAGCAATCGTAAAGGAAGCCAAGAATTACTCTACTCAAGTCCCCTCTTCCCGCACTTCAACCAACAATCGTTCATCGGATCCAGTCCCTTGCAACATGACAACTCCTAACAAGGCTCATATTTGGATTGACAGGCGTGGAGGTCTCCTGGCTTGGGCTTAGTTTTGGTTTTCTCTTCATGATAAGAATAAAGATCCTCTTTTTGATCTTCCTTCTTTCTTGTCAAACCTTGATGATCGAGCATAGCTTGCTTCTTTCCTGGCATATTGCTTATGTCATGATTTGTTTGAATATCCAACAAAAAATTCTACCAAAAATGACTTGTTGGCCACTGTTGTTATGATGTCTCGTGGTATCTATTTTCAGTTGGCTCCCATGTTCCTCGGTGGTCTGTATCATCACTTAGATTTCTTAGCAGATGACTTACAACGCGCCAACCGATATGATTATGTTGTTGAAAGTTATATTCCTACGATCTTTTTGTAAATATGGTTATGGGAACATTTTAAAAGGTGTCGACCCACAATACATTCGTTAACTACTGTGGAGTATTATTGATAGTGGATTTTTGATAAAGGAGAAAATCATAAAACTACCTTTGCTCATCTACAGAGATATAAAATAAATATATCCATACAAGCTATTTGTATTAATCAGAAAGCGATGATTATACAAAATCACGAATATCATAGTAAATGAAACACCATATTTGAATAAAAGCGCTAATTAGATGCATACTAACCAATTGCAGAGTCGCATCAAACATAATTTCAAGATCGCAAACTTCTACGGCTGAATCTCTTGAAGGTGTTCTGTATGCACTGCACAAAATATAGGCATAAATGCCAACAATTAAATCTCACAAGACAGAGAAACCCTAAATAAGCCATGTTCATGGTCATGGAATTAGTCAATGTCAATAAATAATAGCATATAGGAAATATCCCTGGCAACAACAAATACAAGATTTATTAAGCCCTAGCCACACTTTTAACACAAATGTGTCACGACAATAAAGTCAACAAAAACGACCAAGTTGAAAGAAGCCACACAAAATCATTGCTAGAACGCTAGCCATAGTGCTAAGGCCAAGTACTAGTACTAGCACTATCTCCAGCGCTGAGAGCCTACAGCGCTAGCGGCAAGACCAAGCGCTACCGCTAGCGCAAGATCCAGCGATGGGGCCGCAGCGCTAGCGCCAACGCTATCCCCCTAGTGTCACGCCCAGCTCTGTTGCCGATGCTCCGTGTCTGTTCCCGTGTTACTGCTGCGCCAAGATCTATGTTGCACCCACGTTGCTGCCACGACCATTGCTGGGTCCCACACTCTGATGTTGCTAACACTATTATTTTCTCAAGCTAGCACAATTATTTAAGACATTACTACGACAAAGTTGACATGAAGTCCACTGGAAACATTATTTTACAACAAGACTCGTGGATTTAAAGCCACGACTCCACCAATTCTTGCGAGATATCAAAATCATATTACATGGGGGATAAACATGGGGTTTAGTATGGAGGTTTACAGCAACATGGGCGTGGTAAATACCCCATGACAAGGAAGTTATAAAGATAGTGGTAAGTTGGAGCGGGTGTAGAGATAGTGGAGTAATAATCTAGAAGATTCCAGAAACTTCTCGGTACGAGGTGGACGGTTGTTCCCACATCCTCCAATTCTCCATCTCCCAATAACTACCACTACTTTACAAGGAAAGTATGTGGTCTTAAAAATTTATAAATAAGATGCTTAGCCAATTCCAAAGACAGAACACAACGAGAGCAATAAGAGAAAAGCCAGAAAGAATCGAGAAGAGATAAAAAATCATTCTCAAACTCTGATACTTTTCCACCACAACACACAATTCCTTCAACTTTCTTTGCTTCCCTCCCCTAAGATCAACCCATCTCCTCTTTTTGTAACCGAAACAGAAAAAATGCTAACATCCTACTTGTTTTATTTTTTTATACGATTTTGATCCCCGAACCTATAAAAATTACTTTAACAATACATTTTTTTCCTATGAGCAATTTTTAGGTACAAATAATTGGTAACCACATACGGAGATCAACCTCTCGGTTACAAATTCAATTATTTCAAAGAGAAATTATTAGATCTAATTCAATCATCAAACTCAATTCAACCATTCTTAATTCTGGTGTTCCATTTCTCAAAATACTTTCACCAAAAACACTAACACCACTCTTTCAAGCAGTGCTACTGAAAACATCATGAACAGTCTCTGTCATAGCGGTGTTCTGTAAATAACACCACTTGGAGTGATTCCTTCAACAACCGCATCAGAAAGAGCTCGCTCGTGATTTTGAGATGAAAAATACACATCAGCAACATCAAGGCTCACGGTAATCTCCGATCCTTCACCTACAAGTTCATCTCTCTGATTTAGTCCATTCCTTTCCTACAAATGAGGACATTGTAGAGATAAAGAACTAAAATAACTTAAACACAAGGAATTGAAGATAAATCATAAATTTCATAAAATATATCCATTATCAACCTAAACATTCATTAAAAATTATTTTGGGTCATGGCATATGGTTTAGAAAAGATAAGGGTCGTTTTACAAAAATGTTTTCATAAACGTTTTTACATAACCCTCCGGAAGAACTGAAACTAACGCTAATTGGTGAGGAATTTGGAGATGATTTATACCAAATTATTCATATGTAAGTATAATACAACATACTAAAAGGGCGCGCCAATCGGAGGAGCGAGCTAATAAGGGAAGACAAAACAGTCGACTATATGACAACTGAAAACCTA
Source organism: Papaver californicum (assembly GCA_023531435.1). NCBI lineage: Eukaryota > Viridiplantae > Streptophyta > Magnoliopsida > Ranunculales > Papaveraceae > Papaver > Papaver californicum. The sequence continues at coordinate 8,462 of JAJJMC010019846.1, read as the reverse complement.
CAAAATTCTTCCTAGAAAAGTTCTGGACGCTCGATGTCTGGTATTTTTCACCTAGCAAAGGATCCCCAAATTCAGAATTTTTTTTTGATGAAGTTATATTTGTCTCTTATATAAATAATGAGAGGTCAGACACTTCATTCCTACTTAGGACGAAGATCCTACAACCATTATGACAAGAAGACCTGAATCTGAAACTTTCTGACAGCGAAAGTCGTCGAAATTCTACATGAAATCATACATGGTTCTACATATTCGGGGGTTCGAGAGTTATAATTATGTTATTATAGTTCTAAAAAATGAAAGAGACTTACTTGGAGCTCCAACAAGTCATTAGAAGCATAATGCACTTCATAATATGATTTGCCGCCAAGTCCTTCACCCTTACCCCCGGATTCTTCGATTACTTCAGTACGGATGATTTCTCAAGTCCCTGGTTGTTATTATATTCTTCTTCAGAGATGCCAACCACGAAGGTGCTTTCTAATGTCGAAGTATTCATATTGCTAGTCATCTAAGCATAATGGTCATTCACAAGAATCAAAATTCATCAAATTCAGCAAGATACGAAAGAGTTATCCATAAATTTCTAAAGGAAGCTTTACGCACAACATAAGAAGCCAAAGCACCAGGAACGGATGGGGCACCAAATTCAAAGGGTTGAATACATAAGTCAATCTGACGAGTTACGCCCCTAGGCTATACAAAGATATTCATCAAAAACAAGGAATAAATACCCGCGGTCTCTTCGTTCCAGATTGAAAGGTAGCATTCGCTACATTATCAGACACGAAGTAATTCGGGAGCCAAGACTGCGACATACGAAATAAACATTTAGTTACTTAGTAAAAGACTGTGATTAAATAAAGGATGATTCGAGATACTTGTGTCAAGTTGATGATCGAGTCGCGCCTCGCTCCAAAAGTAGTTTTCAAGATTTGGCCGAGCGACTAATTTCTTCTAAGAAGGCTCACCGCGTACATCTGAAGACTCACTAGACACAAAGTGGAGTAATCTGCGCGTTCCAGAGTCAACATTCGATGCGATAACGAGATCCCTATCTAAATAAAGCAACCAGAGATGCATCGATCAAACTTCGTCATTCATAAAAGTCCAGAAGAGATCACTACCACCACCATTTTGTGGCTGGGAATGTTCGCTGCCAATCCACCAGCAACATTCATGTAAATCCATGTTAGACATGATTATGGGACGTCCGTGGATCCATAAAAATAAGGCAATACTTGATGCATCTCTGCAGAATTATCACCAAGGGACCCATCAGTATGTGTCAACAAGCCAGTAGGCTCTAATGATTGCTCATCTACAGAACATCACCAAGTAACGGGTATGGAACTAAACGACTGCATAGAGGAAAGATGATTTTGTACACCCATGGATTTTTCCTACAAGTAAGTCTTATTTAGCAACTCTCTTTACAACTAGATGTCCTGCGTCCCATAAAGTCTTGTGACTTGACACGAATGTCAACCCCACCATGACTTGGTAGTTTGAAAAGGAAGATGATCCTTTTCAAAAGTTTATTAAATGGATAGAGATATCTCTACTGGGAACATTGAAACTAATAACCCAATCATTCTGAAACATGTCATCAACCTGAGATACCGAAACCCAATACTTTCTAAATCGGAGACACTACTACCTCTCCTAGATAAAAGCCACATCTGGTCCTTAAAACTATATTAGGTGAATGCTACAAACTTTTCAACACCAATAATCCAATAGGGGTAATCATACATGGCATGAAGCTTAAATTTGTCAAGTCTTAAACACCCCAACACCCCTGATAAGGTTGTAACGCCTTAAGTACTTCGCCACCCCTTAGCAATATTTTTCTATTTTTTACAATCCCTCTAAAATAATTGCAGCACTTTGCATTCATACTTAGGATTTCAACTGAACAAAGTATTATTTCGATATCTAGAAATTTTTTTTGCAAACCATTCAAAATCTACCTACCCAAAATCCCTATATAAAACCACAAAAATTGGGTATCTCAAAAACACAAAAGAACCCTCAATACCTATTGCTTAGAAAGAAATCCTTGAAGATTGATTCAGAATTATCAGCATATGCTTTCTCCACTTGTGCAAAGGCTTCAGTAATCACTTCTAAGACGAAAATGCACCTACTTCCTTCAAGTTCTCTTGATGGCTCGAATATGACGACAAAGTTATCTAACGACAAGCTTAGCTGCCTCAGCTTCCTCAAAGAGTCGGCTCCTGTCAAACTTGAATTTAAAGTCATCTTCAGCATTCAGATACTCAGTTGGTGCAGTTTTCATCGCATTGATATCCTGCGCAAAGACACCACTTAGAGCAATTTCTTCAGCACTGCATCCAAAGAATCACGTGAACAACATTCAGGGACTAAAGGTTTACACGAGCTCCCCCATATCAAGAACCTCTCAAACACAGAAGATATGGTCAACCAAAGAGTCATAACCTTGACGAGGTTCTCTGCTCTCCAAAGGCACATCGTAAGGATCTTCACCTCTCCCAACTGCGTTGTCATATTTGATAGGTGTCTGTAACCCCTAACGAGGCTGTGACGTATCCCAAGCCTACTCCAAAAAATATAACTTCAGAAAACAAAGAGAAGTATGACATAGGAATGCTCAGTGCAACACATCTCATAACAATCAAGGATTCATAAAATGGCTCAAGAGACGCCTCTTAGAACATAGTCTTTGAAGAAACCCGCAACACCACGTCAGCAACATGATACCTTTAATCTCATCTTCTTCACCTTCGACGTCTTCAGAGGACTTATCCCATATAGGCATTCCATCATCACATCCAGAAGGGTAAAATAATCTTATGAACCAAAGGGTCAGTATGAGACACAATTTTATTCATCCAATGCTCACAAAAACTTCTCTGTTGTGACTCAACAACCCAAACACCAATGAAGGGATCCAACTTCAATTCAAGTTCTTGCTTCAGCCATGGCGCGCAAAGACAACAATAACAATAAGAGATATCAACCTTCCTGGATTCACTTGCATAATCAGACCTTAGAGGCATGGACTCATCATGATACTATCAAATCATCCATCGTCGAGCAACAAACCAAAATAGCTACACTTGGGGACTGAAGATTTCTTTAGTTTTAGATATTTAACGCAGTCACCTCCTTCGACCAAAGTATTTAATCAACAACGGTAATAACAACAAGACCCCTCGCTCGCATTATCCTGACGAAAGCATCTGTACGTCAGTACCCCCACAGCTTGTAAGCTTCATCTCCCAATATGATCATGCCTATAGCATGGGGAATTCGTCTTTGTTGTTGTTGTTGATTTCAACCACACTGGTCAACTATGGAAAACATATTGAATTCGGAATTCTCAAGGCACTACTATATTAATTATTTCTCCTTCAACGATTATTTGACATCATCGGAGCGTCATCAAATCAAAATTCCTGATAAAATCCGACAACTAAGCTCTTTGATTTATTTTGATTTATTTTGATTTATTTTTCCTAGCTTCAGAAACGTGAAATAAATATACATAAATTCCTGACGAGCATCAGGTTATGAAATAAATATACATAAATTCCTGACGAGCATCGGCATTATGAATATTACTACTATCTTACATTCCGCAAGAGAATTGAGAAATGCATCTTTAATCATAGTAATCTTACATTTCGCAAGAGCATTGAGAAATGCGTCTTCAACTCATAGCTACATTAGCCTCATAGCTCTTTTATGTATGCATGCACCCGTAATATTTCAGGGCTTTACCCGGCTAAACCCTCGTTATTTAATGTGCATCCATGAAAACTATTTGTATAAGATAGAGCACTGGTTATATAAAATATCGAATATTTAGGATAGAGGCGATGCCATAGATAAATATAACACAAACTAAATAGCGAATAATCATAATAGAGGCGATGCTATAGCTGAATATAAAGCAAATTAAATAGTGAATACTCAGAATAGAGGCGATGTCATAGCTGAGTATAACGCAAACTAAATAGCGAATATGAATAGAGGCGATGCCATATCTGAATATAATGCAAACTAGATGCAAGCCATCTAAAAAAAATTTATGAACATTCAGCATAGAGGCGATGCCATAGCTGAAGAAAACCAAAAACTAGATGCAAGCCATCTAAAATCAAAACAACGAATATTCAGAGTAGAGGCTATGCCATATCTGAATATAGATCGCTAAATCAAATGCAAAGTCATCAAACATTATCTCAAGTAGCAAACTTCCACAACTGAATCTCTCGAAATGTTTTGTATGGACTGCATGAAAGCTAAGCACTTCATGTCACGAATGAACTCGCTTCAAGTCATAGAAATTCCATGGATTGAATTCCTTGAATATCAATGCTCAAGTTCTAACGATCTTCGTTTATGACGGAAGAATCACTGCCTCCATACTTATCTTAGTGTTATGATGGCAGAAATGCCTCAACACTCATCTTAGTGTTCACAGATAACACTCACCTTCGTTTCTGACGGCAGAATCACTGCCTCCATACTTATCTTAGTGTTTTGACAGCAACAATGCCTCAACACTCATTTTACTGTTCATAGCTAACACTCACCTTCGTGTCTGACGGCAGAATCACTTCCCATGCACTTATCTTAGTGTTCTGACGGCAGCAATGCCTCAACACTCATCTTAGTGTTCACGATTAACACTCACCTCTGTGTCTGACAATAAAAACACCTCCTCTACACTATTCTTAGTGTTCTAACGGCAGAAATGGCTCAACACTCTCTACAACCAACTAATGCTCTAAATACCTAACAATACAATCACAGAAAGAGAAAAACTTGCTCGGCCAACTGACACTCTTCTAGTAATGTTTAACCATTAAACTACAAAAGACATATTTCGTATGACAGACCACCATCTAGTACTTACCACGCAACATTACTCGTTCCGCGCTAGGCAGGGGACTTAATGTTAATAGTAGATTTTTGACAAAGGAGAAAATCATAAAACTACCTTTGCTCGGCTACAGAAATATATAATAAATATATCCATACAAGATATTTGTATTAATCAGAAAGCGCTGACTATAAAAATCACGAATATTCAGAATAAAGCAAACACCATATTTGAATAAAAGCGCTAATCTCCAGTGATTATGCCGTAGCTGGATCCCTTCACTTAGATGCATACTATCTAATTGCAGAGTCGCATCAAGCATAATTTCAAGATCACAAACTTCCACGGCTGAATCTCTTGAAGGTGTTTTGCATGCACTGCACAAAACATAGGCATAAATGGCAACAATTAAATCTCACAAGAATGAGAAACCCTAAATAAGCCATAGTCATAGTCATGGCATTAGTCAATGTCAATAAATAATAGCATATAAGCAATAGCCCTGGCAACAACAAGTACAGGCTTTAGTAATCCCTAGCCACACTTTTAACACAAATGTTTCAAGGAAACAAAGTCAACAAAAACGACCAAGTTGAAAGAAGCCATGCAAAATCATTGCTAGAACACTAGCCATAGCGCTAAGGCCAACTACTAGCACTAGCGCTATCTCCAGCAGTTGAGAGCCTACAGCGCTAGCGCCAAGACCAAGCGCTAGCGCCAAGGCTAGCCCTCTACTTCCGCGCCCCAGCTCTATTGCCCATGCTCCGTTTCTTTGTCGGTGCTGCTGCTGCGCGAAGATCTGTGCTGCACCTACGCTGCTGCCACGACCATTGCTGGGTCTCACACTCCGATGTTGATAACACTATTATTTTCTCAAGCTAGCACAATCATTTAAGCCATTACTACGACAAAGTTTACATAAAGTCCACTGGAAACATTATTTTACAACAAGACTCGTGGATTTAAAGCCACGACTCCACCAATTCTTACGAGATATCAAAATCATATTACATGGGGGATAACACATGGGTTTAGTATGGCGGTTTACAACAACATGGGCGTGGAAAACCCCCTATGACAAGGAAGTTATAAAGAGAGTGGTAAGTTGGAGCGGGTGTAGAGATAGTGGAGTAATAATCTGGAAGATTTCCACAAACTTCTCAGGACGAGGTGGACGGTTATTCCCACAACCTCCACTTCTCCATCTCCCTACAACTACCACTACTTTACAAGGAAAGTGTGAGGTCTCAAAGGTTATAAATAAGCTGCTTAGCCAATTCCAAAGACAGAACACAACGAAGCAACAAGAGAAAAGCCAGAGAGAATCGAGAAGAGATAGAAAATCATTCTCAAGTTCTAATATTTTTCCACCACAACACACAATTCTACACACAGTTCTTTCAACTTTCTTTGCTTTCCTCCCCTAAGATTAACACATTTACTCTCTTTGTAACCGAAGCAGAACAAATACTAACATCCTACTTGTTTTATTTATTTTGTACAATTTTGATCCTCGAACCTACCAAAAGTACTTCAAGAGTACATTGTTTTTCATAGGAGCAATTTTTAGGTACAAACAAGTATAAAATCACAGACAACGTCAATTCTACTCATCAAGTCCGTATTCCAATATCTCATTATAGAATGGAGTTGTATCACAACTGAGCCGTAAAGAAAAATTCAATCCTGACAAGCATCATGGACCTCCCAGAAAGTTTTACCTTCTGGCCTTATAACGATAATGCTTGTGGTCCTCTTTCATATACCTTTTTTTCACCAAATCTTTGTAATCATGCTACCGTTAAGTAGGGAGATAGCGGGAAACCGACTTGGGATTTTATGGTGGCAATATCTCCTGACTACATTCCTGGTTTCTTTACTGGTGACTTTTTTGATAAAGATTATAATATCGATCGTTTATCTCGCCAAGTCGGTTTTGATCGTATAAAGTTGCCTTCTGATGTTCTTAGCCAACATCGATTGAGTTTATCCACTAGAGATTAACCAATCGGTATAAATAAAACTTGTAAACCGATTTCAGATCATACAAAGGATCTTATCCGAGGTGTAGTTTTTCATATACACGGGAGTATTAATGTTGTCCCTTACTTCTGAATTACTTTTCTTTTGCTGATACATTTTTTAATCTATGTTATCCCCCTGTTGTTAACACCACTGCTTCTCGAAGGCGTCGTCTTCGTAAACCCCAACTCTCCGTTCATCCCCATGAATTTGTTGATACGTCTGTTTTTTAGGAAAACACCCGCGAAGCATCCTATCAAAAATCTCTTCTTAGTAACCAAGGTATGACTTATTCACACAAGCTTTGATGATTGCTATAGATATCTTGTTTCATTTCTCTTCATTTTCACTTAATTGTTTTTACTCCTCTTTTCTCCAGATTTTACTTCTAACTCCTCTTATTTCACCGAAGGTCCCTCTCATCATACTTCAGGGTTACATGTAACGACTTAGCTATACATGCCTCTAGTCCACCTTTCTTATCCCATTTGTTAAACTTGTTAATATACAACCCGTAGTTAATGGTCACATCTACTCTTTTACTTACTTTTTTTTTTTTTAAGGAAATGAGCAAGCAGGGCGTTCTGGTTTGACTGGTCGTTCCAATGTCATAAAATTGATGAGACACACCCGTAATGCTAATGCCTCTTCCCTTGTTAATACGAGAGAGGGTCCATCCTCCAACGTTCATGTTGGTCACATCTCTCCTTTCTCTTCCCGTGACCAAATTGCTGATGGAGATCATCCTCATGACGAGTCTTCCGTACCCATCTTCAAAAAATCTATCGACAAGGCCAAGCTAGGCCATGGGTGTGAGAACTATGAACTCATTTACAGATTTTGGGTAGCTCCTGCTTATAAGAACCGTTATTCCAAGATTGTCTAAAATTATGGTCATTTAGATGATTACGATCGGTTCAGAGACCTTTCTTATTCGGTCACACGCGTCAACTGTATTCTTGACGTAGTCTGTTTTCAACATATATTGGGTCGTCTCCCTTTGGACTAGGGTTGAAAAGAGTGTGAATGGTCAAAGAGCTCAACTCCCTCAGATTGTCGCTGCCCTTCGTGAAGAAACAACTCAATATGAAAATTGTGTAGCTGCCTTAACTGTTGAGCATCACAAGTCTATGCAGGCTACTGTCACTCTCTACGAGGAATTGAGACAGGCACAGGATGTTCTGTCAGAGAAACGTCGTTTGTTGCTTGATGTTGAAGAAGAGCTCCGCTCTGCTGTTTAAGTTCTTTTATCAATCATTTTCTGTTACTTGCTATGTTGTTATCTGCTTTCTTAGACATATGACTTAATTGTTATATTTATGTACCTGTTTTTTCCTTTTGGGGAATCTTGACGATTGCTTCTGATGATTAGTATAAGTATTTGTATTTCCTTATTCTTCTTTCGTGTGCTCTTCACTCCTAATTTCTTTTTTTCTTTGGTATTTTACACAATCACTGACTACCGTATCTTGGTTAAGTTTGCTTAGACCTTATCATGGCACACCAATGTATTGAAACTTATTACGAATATTATAGGATATTCGGTATATATCATTCATTATGG
>JAJJMC010019844.1:0-38419 GCA_023531435.1 Papaver californicum | reverse complement strand
TTTTTTTGTATCCAGGAATAGTTACGGTTGGGTTGGACCAATAAACCTAACCGTAACTCTCCTTATGCGGGGCGAGTTACGGTTGGGTTTATTGGTCCAACTCAACCGTAACTATTCCTGGATACAAAAAAAAAATTCACCGTTTTGATCATAACTCCTTCATACGATGTCCGATTGACCTCATTTTTTTTGGGTTAGATTCGTCTTTCAATTCTTTACAAGATAGAAATGAAAAAAATCTAAAAATTTATTTATATAATTTTACAATTGGGGTTTAAAGATTAGTTACGGTTGGGTTTCAATGCAAAACCCAACCGTAACTATATCATGAAACATGCAACTAACATAATTAGTTACGGTTGGGTTTTTAGCCAAAACCCAACCGTAAATTCTACTGATAACTCAAAATTTGGAATCTCTAATTTGTTGATTTTTCGGTTTTTGTGTGTTTGAATGACCCAATTTACCTACAATCTAGTTAAAATGGTTGAATAACTTCAAAATTTGGATTTTAAAACTCAAATTTGACCTCAAAAATCAATGCTAAAAAGGATGAGTTACGGTTGGGTTTTAAGCCAAACCCAACCGTAACTATGTGTTCAAAGGGTGTTCATAGTGTTCTTGAGGTTACGGTTGGGTTTGGAGACAAAACCCAACCGTAACTTAAGGTGTTCTTCGGTGTTCTTGGTGTTACGGTTGGGTTCGTAATGAAACCCAACCGTAACTGTCTCTGAATCACACAAAATCAAACTTTCAATTCGTGATTTCATCTAATTTGAGCCATAAAATGATCAAGATTTTAATCTAGAAAGACCTAAATGGTTACTATGGTTGATTAAATCAAAAACTAGGGTTTAAAAAAAAACGAATTTTTTTTCTAACATTTCATCTAGTTTTTCATCCCCAAATCACAACTCCAAAAAAAAAAAATTGATTTCAATTTGTGTTAGTCAAAGATTAAGTTTAATTAACCATGATTAGCTTAATTAAATTTTCACTACTTAAAGTAATTAACATATTAATAAAGGGTGATTTGGGTATTGTGAAAATATTATGGATAAGGGGTTTTTAAGTTTTACTTCATAATGTCCCTATTTCGTCTTATTAGAGGAGCCCCTCTATTGATATTGGAGCCCCTATATCAGGCTTCTTTAAGAATTAGGACTTGGCCATTACATTACATTACATGCCGGCCTGATCTGAATTCAAATATTAATCATCATCCCGAGAAGCTTGGATGGGTTATAGTACGCCATATTCTCTTCTTCTTCTTCTCGGGGTTTTCTAGCTCAGTCAAGGGTGAAAAAATTAAAGAAAGAAAAAATGAGCAATATATGCAGTTAGCTAGAAACCTATATGAAAAACAAGAGACATATGTGTGTATGAAAATGAAACATCCCCATCGATCTACTTAACTCCGACAACGATTTAGCTTTCAAAATGGTGTTACGTATCAAGGAGGATATAACAAATATGACAACTTGTTGGTTGAATGATATGGTCTAAAATGGTGTTACGTATCAAGGAGGAACTATAACACAATCACAATGGTACTGTTACATTGAAGGTGGCCGGCCAAGTCGATGTTAGAGACTGTTTTAATCGTAGGCCAGGAAATCAAGTTGCTAAAGCTAATGAAAACAACATAAAGAATTTTCTTGATTTTCTTGACACATGGAAAATGACTACTTTTTGGTCCCAATCCCTTAGAACAACCTCTGCATGGAGAAATGATGATACGCTTAACCTGAAAATCGTTGAACTTCATATGCAGATTGCCAGCAATACCATATGCAGATTACCAGCAATACCATATGCAGATTGCAGGGCCAGTAGCTTGCTCAACCACATTTGACCAAGATAATTAAGGTTCATGATGTGCTTCAACGCACAAAAACAGATTAATTACTATATAGAGAGTATGGAAACATTTTATGCCAAAACTTAAGAACCTGGCTAGGCTAGGTATATAAATGTGGTGTCAGTGTGTCACTGTCGAATTTTCTTAAATTTAGGAAATGTGTCTATAAAAATTGTGCCGTCAGATGCAGATTTAGACCCACTGATAGTAGTAGTGTTGCCGCGCATGAGAATGGTCAGGAAATGGCCGGGGTGTCAGAATTGATCAGGTCTGGATATTTTTTTCTTGTGGAAGATACTTGACCTGATAAGTGTTACTTACCACCTGGTGAACAGCCAGACTGGTAAGTTTACCACCCTCCGGTTTAAAGATTTCGAATTCGAAGGGTACATACAATTATACCTTGTACTTATAGTAGCTACGCATTTATGATCATTTATCAGATTGAGCTAAAATTCAAATTCTATTACTAATATTTTTCTTAAGAACAACATATCCAAGAATATTATTACAAATTTATAGCATGAACTACAAGCTCAGCAGCCAGAGATCCAGAGATCTCATTATTATACATGAAAAAAAGATATACATAATAATAGTATTATAGGCATGTAGACTACATGAAATATAGTATTTCATTTTTATTCTGATCCAAATAGGCAAGAATAGAAAAGATGAATCCAGACCAAACTATAGTAATGATACCCTTTCTTTGATTCTTACCTTTAAACCATGCTTAGTATGAAGAACCAAAGATGGTTTCGGTTTCACAACATGTCCTTCGACCAACTCTACTTCAAAGTTGCACATCACTGATGCAACAACAGACTTCATCTGTGTAAATGCCATTTCTTTCCCAATACAATTTCTTGGCCCTGCATTGAAAGTAAATAATTTAGTTAATGGTTCAGGACTTAACTTCCCGTTCTCGTCGATCCATCTTTCCGGTTTGAACTCGTGACAATCTTCACCCCAAACCCATTCCATCCTTGCCATTGCATAGTATGATATTAAGATTTTCGTTCCTTGTTTCACAACGGTCCCATTTGGGAGCACATCTTCATTTACAGCTATTCTTCTGTTCATAGGAAGTGGTGGATATAATCTTAAGGTTTCACATAAAGCTGCATGCAAATAAACCAAATCTTCCAATTCTTCTGCATTAAACACCTTTAGGGAGGCCTTTTTCTCATCAATACCTCCTATATCACCACTTACATATTTTGAAGATAAAACTTCCTTAAGCTCTTGCAAGATAATTTCTTCAACTCCAGGGCTTTTCGATATCAACCAAAAAAACCAAGTGAGAGCAGTACCTGTTGAATCTCTTCCTGCAAAAAGAAAAGTTAAAGCAGTATCTCTAAGAAATTTATCGTCTAATGTTGACGACGTCGACTTGAAGGTAGTAGGATTCTTGTTACACGTCATATATGCTGCTAACAGATCATTTGCTTCCAGGCCTTGGTTCAACTCATTTCTCTTGGAAGAAATGTATCGAAATAGATGTTTGTCAATGATTTTGCTGGCTTCAATTAGTTTTTTCTCCTTCCCAAGTTTTAAACACCTTAATAATTTCCACCATGGGCTAGGCGTCACATTACGAAAGAACATTGCTTCTGTTCCGTCGTCGATAGCTTTCACCAATTCATTGTCAGGAAATTCTATGGAAAGATTGTTACTGTTTCCTCCGAAGATCACTCTAAAAGTACTATCATAAGTAAATCTTAAGAAAACGTCTTCTAAATCCACAACCCAGTCATGCTTTGCAACATGAGATAATAATGGCAGTAGCGCATCTTGCACTATTGTGTGGCTCACGCTGGCAACAGTATTTCGAAATGTTTTCGATGTAAACCTCGTATGCGCCATTTTTCTCTGTGCTTTCCATTGCTCAAATTCAACATTGAAAATACCATTTCCAATTAGATCGAAAGTTTCCAGGAACTCTGAACCTTTCTGGTAATTACAAAATTTATTTTTCACCATGTGCTCGACATTCTGAGGATCACAGGTGAAAAGAACTTGCGAACTTCCAAAAATTGGTCCTCGGCCAACAATGGTGCCACCCACGATGTTGGAGAGCTCGACAGTCCATTCGTGGACACGGTGAACGTTTTGTAGGAGCGACGGCAGCACATCGACAATGGGCCAACGAATAAAAACTTGATTTTTTTGTTTTTTGATTATGCAGTACCATCCTAGAGAGAAAAAGCTCAGAAATAGTACAAGAAAAAGCTCAATTTTCCATCTTAGAGTAGTACTAAGAGAGACAAGAAATGAAAAGAAATCTGCCATGTTTGCAGTTACAGAAATACTCTTGAGGTTCTATATTGTTGCTTGTACGCAGATTCTTAATATATAGGGCATTTTGAGGGCCGGAAATTAGTTAAGGCATGCAGATATGTTTAATGTGGAATTAGCTAGGTTTTCTGGTTGAGCACCATTATTCCTACTGCATTTAACTTTTGTAGTACCTTGGGTCACCTAATGCATGCTATCTTAACTTTGATACGCAGCATAAGTACTGTTTGGCATGTGGGTGTGTCCAATTACCCCAATACGACAATTGTGCAAGCCCCCCCGGATGATCTAGCTACCACTACAATAATGCAATAATTAATGATACAAGTTTTCAGGAAAGCGTGCATACACTATTTTGGGCCTAAATGTTTCTCAACTATCACTGTACTTCGTTTCCTCCCCAATATGTAAAACCATTATAAACCATAAAATTAGATATCTTGCATCGTTTGCATTTTTCGAAATCTGCACTATGGAGTTGGAAGTTTAATGTCCATCCATCGATATCCGTTTCTCTTGTAGATCTTTCTAGGGAATTTCTAGCCACTTGGTGTGTTTTCTCTAGTCATTTGATCATCCAAACACTGGATTTGGTGGTCAAATTCGATTTGGATTGTTTTTTGGTTTTTGAGCGGGACAGAGCCAAAAAAATCTTTTATGGAAAGGTAAATTTTTTTGAGGATAAACAAAAAGATTAAAAAAAATAGGTTTGGAATAGTAAAAATAGACATGTGATAGACAAAATTAGGCTTAGGAGCCAGCCCATCAGAGTAATTGGTAAAAATGGGCATGTGATAGATAAAATTAGGTTTAGGAGCCAACTCAGTAGGGTAGTTGCCTACCCTGTTGGGCTGGCTCCGCCCCTGTTTTTTAGTTTGCTTCCTTGGACGATCGAAGGGAGTCCTTCTATATGTTCAATTGGGGGCTAAAATGTAATCGTCTTATAACAACTATTTTAATCTCGTTTTTTTTTTTAAATACCTCCAAATCTAAACCACATTTATTTAAATTAAAACGAAAGTAATAAAATTAAATACATAACTTATTGTTTAGCTTCAAAATTTTGCTCAAATTTGGTGTAAATTAAAAGATATTATGAAAAAGAAGAGTTTGACATAGTTGCAAAAAGTCCTGAAATGGTTGCAAAAGCTTTTACTAACCATTTCGATTTCTTGATTTTCTAATCCCTTCAGATCTAACTCAAATTTCTTCAAATTGGAGCCAAAATCTTTCAATTGCACTATAAACTAACTGTAATTTACTCATAATTGATTATAATAGTTTTAAATGACCAATAAATTTGAGAGGAAAATAAAAAATAATTACAAAAAGTCCAATCTTCGATCGGACCCCCCACCATTACATGATCATCTAGTTTATTTATTTATTTTATTTTATTTTACCTCTTAAACAAATTAGTAGTTTTACACCCTAATTTGTTAACGGTAGTAACTTTCTTACTAAATTCTGATTCCGAAATCCTACTAACCAACGGTTCATATGGTTTAAAAGATGGCATCTCGTCACATTAAATTTGTTGTTGTTCTACTTATAACATATAATCTATTTGATGTGATCAACCAATGAAACCAATGAAACCAACGAAATAAAAAAAAAATCTACTTACAAGAGCTAATTGAGATGGACGAAAATCAAATTTTGGATTTGGTTTCTTACTTCTTAAGGGTATCTCATTTCAAAATTAGAATTTAGGGGGAAGTTGATACTATTAATAAATTATAGGGTAAGGTCATATCACTAATTTATTCAGAGGGACAAACTCAAAATTAGATGAAATTAGTTAACTAATATAATGACTGATTAGCTGAATATAATATTAATAATTCATTTCAAAAAAAAAACAAAAGAAAAAAGAATATGATGTTAATAAATTGAGGTGAAAAAAAACAAAACAAAAAAGAATATGATGTTAGTAAATTGAGGTGACAAAGAAAGAAAATGACCGATACAAATAAACATTAATGTAGGAAAAGAAGAAGCTATACCCATATTCAAATCAAATCCATTTTGTTCCATTGACAAAGACCAGTATTCCTAGCTACTTAAAATGCAGTAGTAATGTCCTCCTTATATGGGGGGATTAGGGCTAAACACGATAACGGTTTTCCATGAAAACCCGCCACCGAATAGTCTAAAACCGAATCGAATCGTTTACTAATGGAACGGTTATGAAATTTTTTTTGGAAAACCAGTAGTCCCGGTTTCGGTTTTGGGTTAGGGCAAAAACCGAACCGTTTACCATGGAAAACCGATTAATGAGAACCGTTCATCTGTATTTTGATGGATCTAATCTAGACCCTTAGATGTTTTGATATATAAGGAAGAAGAAGCCCTAATTTTCTTCTTCGCTTTCATTTCCCTAGGGTTTCTGTTCCTCTTCCGCCTCCACCAGGACCACCACTCCAGTGCTACTGCTCCATCACTAGATTCACTACCAGAAATGATTTCTGATTTCTAATACTAATACCATTAAGTTCAAGACTTTCTTTCTCATACGCAGAAGCAGAAGCAACTTCTGATCAGATCAGGTATGAATCGTATCAACTAATTTGCTGGGATTTCTTCTTTGAGTTTAATGTTCTGTTGATTCTACTTCGTGAATGTCCTGACAATTCTCACCATCCTTTTTAACTCAAGTCATTCATGCAAATCAAAGGTTTTCTTACTCTTGATTTATCAAACCTAATGTGTACTAATGATGATTCATGTTTTATTAATCTTTTCAGGCATGAATCCCAACTTCTGGGTTTGATTTTTCTGTTCACTGTTCACTGTTTTAGTAGTATTGGTGCATTATATTGTTCCTGTTTTAGACTTTTAGTATTGTTCCTGTTTTAGTTTTGTTCCTGTTTTAGTATCGTTCAATTTGTTCCTATTTTAGTTCTAAACATGTTAGAATAGTTGTTCTATATTTTCTCCATTGTTGTGGGTTTCATGTTTTTGATATTTATGTTCATCTTTATCACAGGTATGATGTATTGATGTTAGGGTACTTAGACTGCTATCTTGTTGGCACCATACTTCTTGCACCATATGTTCATCTTTATCACAGGTATCTTTATGTTCATCTTTATTGTTCCTGTTTTAGTTCTAACTTCTAAACATGTTTAGTTTGTGGATGTTGGCACCATAATTTTTGGGTTTGTGGATGTTGTAAGTTGTAAACATGTATAATTACTGAATTTGAGTTAGTTCTGTTGTTATACTGAATTTGGGTTTGTGGATTCTGGCACCATAGGGATTGATTTGTACTCAAAATTGGTTGAAGACGCCAATTGATCTTGATATGTCTACCTTGGACTCAGCAGAAGAAATTAATTCAGGTATTATTTTCTTTATTTATTTATTTGTAGAGTTTTTGGATATTCACTATCTAACTAATTGCTCATGTGTACATTTGTTTGTAGAATTTTTGGACACTCTCTCTAAGTCCAAGTTTATACATATAATAGAGGAGGATGAGGAATGAGGATTGATGCAATTGTGAACAACAACATGATTTTTTTTTTAACAACAACAACAATTTTTGAGCAGCAGCAACATCAATTTTTGGGCAGCAGGAAGAAGCAGCAGTAGCAGCAGCAGCAGCAGCAGCCAGCAGCCAGCAGGATTTTATTTGTGTTCTATGATATGGATGGTTGGATGGATTTTTTGGATGTGTTGTGTTCTAAGATTGCTAGGATTTTATTTGTTTGAATTGCTTAATTGTTTGGATGGTTTAATGAAGAATGAACTTTTTTTTGATTTATTTATTTATTTATTTATTTTGAATTTTAGGTTTCCAAATGGTTAACCGAAACCCGTTGGAAAAAAACCAAAACCGGGTGAAAACCGACTAAAATCGAACCGACGGTAACGGAACGGTTATGGAAATTTTTTGGACAAAACCGACCTTACCGGTTTCGGTTTTGGTTTGGCACAAAACCGAACCGAAACCGGCCATGTACAGCCCTAGAGGGAATTAAAGGCTCTATTGGTTTGCTGTATACCTTGCAAGTGGGTGCTATGATTAGTTATTTTTGCCCTTTCGTTTCAAGAAAGAGTGGTGGGTATACTATCTTTTCTATTAAAAAGGGTCACCCGTTTCATTGTATGTCAGCCCTATTATGAGGTAACAACCCTTTCCCTTCTAGTAAATGACATGTTTGTTGTTCTTTGTTAAAACAAAAGAAAGAAATGGTTACTTCTGAAAAAGAATCATGTCATAGCCTAGCTACTTATCTCTTTCATTTATAAGTTGTAGCCATTTTAGACGAAGTGATCAATAACCTGTTATCCATATTTCAATATAACTAGGTACTAATTTGCCATTTTAGACGAAGTGATCAATAACCTGTTATCCATATTTCAATATAACTAGGTACTAATTTGTCTGTCACTGGGTCTAGTTTTTTTTGGGTATTACTGGATCCGATTACGGATCCGATTTAAAAAGGTGAGTCAGAGTTCTAATGGGTCTGGGATCTAGTTCCTAATTTAGTGGAGCCGAAAATGAACCCGATTAAAAACCTAAATACCCGTCGGATCCAGGTATTTAATTGGTCTTATAAAATCAACTATAGATTTTTTAAAATTCTTTATATTGGATTGAACCGAATAAATTTTTCATATAAAATTATTGTTACATCTATGTAAATGTTCTAATTAAAGATTAAATCTAAGAAAAATAAATAAAAAATGAAAAAAAAATCAAAGCAAAACTAGACGAAGTATTTGATTTTGGCTAAAATTTACAAACAGATGATAAATACTCGGGTACCCGCCGGGTGATACCCGTTAAGGTTTTGGGTCCAATCGAATAATACCCGTCGGGTCCTAAGTTGATAACGAGTCCAATTTTTAGGACCCGGACCCCATTCACCCGGTTTCGGTTCCGGGTAATGGGTACCCATTGACAATCCTATTTAACACTACATAATATGGTTATTTTTTTTGCACAACACATCACGTCGTCTAGCACGATATAGCACAGCACAGCATATCACGTTTAAATTTCTGGCACAACACAGCACGACAAACAACATATAAAGCACGTGACTTCATGAACTGTGTTGTGCTGGGCCAACACGTTTTATGGTAGTGCGTACAATCGTGCATGAGCACTAATAATGAAAACATTGTATGTATTGATTTCAAAATGAATTATGATTTACTCTTAATCTGTTACAGAGAAGCGTTTCATATATACACAGATGTGAACCATGCTCATACATATTCCATTCTCACACCATATATAAGTACATGTAACTGAACATCGAGGGGAAAGAAAAGTTTTTATGTTCAAATCTTCCGGTACGTATCAATCTCGTGTAAGCTGCTCACAACAAATCTCACCAGATATTTTTTGACAAAAGAAAAGACAAATTCAATTAAAAGGTAAGAGTTACCAGAAGTAAAGAAGAGCTGGTGTTTAGGAATTATCAATCACTGTCTCTCAATTACAATAAGTGTATTTAAAGAATAGCTGTCAAAAATCTTAGATGGTAAAGTCCAGTTAAAAAGAGTAGCTAGTCCAGGTGAAAGTCAATTCTAAAATTTAGCTCTTCCTCTTCGGTTGTAGCTAGAGCAGTTGACGAAGTGGTTTCTACTGAATTTGGAGTTGAAATGGAGTTCACTGTCAACTGCCAAAATATCTACAAACTGGTTTTTAATGTGAAGAAATTGAGATGTTGGGGAAAACCGGTAAACATGTGTGTTACGATTGTTGCAATCTTGATTAGTACTGAATTAATCATGTGTTTAACTATTAATTCATCAGTTAGTGAGTTTTATAAGTGATTAGGGTGCTATATAGACAACGATATTACTAATATACTGTTGGGTTATGGTATTACATGCATATTTTATGTTGACTCTTGTTATTTACAATCCACTATTCTTATTAACCAATCTATATACTTAAATTAATCCAATTTTTTTAACATTTTTATTAATATAATCTTATGGATTGGATTTAGTTTTTATAACTTTTAAAAACACATATAATTTAACTTCTTCATCTTCTCCAACACATCAACACTATATTCAATCCCTTCAAACATGACCAATAGGTGCTTTGAACTCTTATGATAAAGTGGATAAAACATTAATATGTGCATTTGTTGAAATGAAAAATAGATTAGATTGGATTTATAAATTTTACCTTAATTTGGTTTCTAAAAAATAGTAGAATTCTATTTAATTTTTTATTGGATTGTATTAATAATAATAGTGGATTGGAAATAGCAGGAGTCTTTATATTTATGTTGTTGATAAATTATAGATTTATAATTCTTTCCCTGTATGTAAATTTTCAATTAGTTTATGTTCATGAGCTTCAGCGCACAAAAATGGGATAACTTTCTCAGGGTAATCATAGTGATGAAGACCATTGTTTTTGTTTTCATTCAAACGAGTATATCCATACAGTATACCAATACCTTTTTCAAATCAGCCCAGGCTCAAGAGACTAGGAAAATACATTTTAGCTTAGGGGGAAGATGAGAAATTGCATGGAAGATGGACAATGGAGTTTGGGACATGAAATATGTTGTACTCTTAATCTGTTATAGGGATCAATATTTTATAGACAGGTGTGAACCATATTCATCTATATCCCATTTTTCACACCCTGTACCTACACATGTAGCAGAACTTGAGGAAAAAAAAATGTCTTTCTGCTCAAATCTTCCAAAAAAAAAAAAAATTCTCGCATTCAATCTCACCAGATAGAATTCATATAAAAGACTGGAAAATGGTGTGTTATTCTTCCTGTGCTGATTTCATGATGTTTTTGAGTTCTTTCTTTTTTTCTCAAATTAAAATTTATTTGGACGTACATTAGGAAATGTGCAGTATCGTTGCTAGCTAGTGGAAGGTCATAGTCGAATTTTCCGAGTATTAAGAAATGTGCCTATAGATATGTAGGCACTATCACATGCGCAATTGCAGATTCAGACCCACTGATAATCAAGATCTGGGGTGTCAGAATTGATCAGGTCTCTGGATTTTTTCTATGGACGTATTGTTTTATTGTGAAAGGGTAAGTGCAACCTCCGCTTTAAAGATTTCAATGGGTACAGTTATATATACGCATTCATGATCTATCAGATTGAGCTAACAGTCAAATTGTATTATTTTTTCTTATGGATTCGCTGTGATAAATGCAAAATGCAATCAATATGCAGTTTGTCGTTCAAGTCTACGTAATATTAGTATGTCTGGTAGGGTGATAAAATTGTTGTGCAGATATTTACGATCTGAATTTGAAATTTTAAGGCTTGCACCGTTATATAACTTATGCTAGAATAGTTTCAAGAAAAACAGGATTTTACAAATTTATAGCATGAACCACAAGCTCGGCAATTGCTTGCCGGAGATCCAGAGATCCCATATTATTACACATAAAAAAGCATATATACATATAGTATTACGTACAGGCACCTTTTATTCCGGTCGAAATATATAGGCAAGTGGTGACCATCTTCCATAGACTATAGTAATGATGCCCTTTTTTGGATTCTTACCTTCATACCATGTTTAGTATGAAGAACCAAAGATGGTTTCGATGTCATAACCTAGCCTTCCACCAACTCAACTTTAAAGTTGAACATCATTGATGCAACAACAGCCTTCATCTGTGTAAATGTCATTTCTTTCCCAATACAATTTCTTATCCCTGCATTAAAAGTAAATAATTTAGTTAATGGTCCGGGATCTAACTTCTCGTTTTGATCGATCCATCTTTCCGGTTTAAACTCACGAGAATCTTCACCCCAAACCCATTCCATCCTTGCCATTGCATAATATGATATTAAGATTTTTGTTCCTCGCTTCACAACAGTCTCATTTGGAAGCACATCATCATTTACAGCTATTCTTCTATTAATAGGAAGTGGTGGATATAGCCTCAGTGCTTCACATAAAGCTGCATGCAACTAAACCAAATCTTTTAAATCTTCCGAGTTAAACACCTTTAGTGATGATTTTTGCTCTTCACTATCACCATTTGTATGTTTTGAAGCTAAAACTTCCTTCAGCTCTTGCAACATCTTTTCTTCCACACGAGGGCTTTTCAATATCGACCAAAAAAACCAAGTGAGGGCAGTACCTGTTGAATCTCTTCCTGCAAAAAGAAATGTCAAAGCAGTATCTCTAAGAAAGTTATCGTCAAATGTTAACCACGGCGTCTTGGAGGTAATAGGATTTTTGTTAGATGTCATATATGCTGCTAACAGGTCATTTGCTTCAACACCTTGGTTCAACTCATCTCTCTTGGAAGAAATAAATTGATATAGATGTTTGTCGACGATTTTGGCGGCTTCAATTAGTTTTTTCTCCTTCCCAAGTTTTAACCACCTTAATAATTTCCACCACGGGCTTGGTGTCACATTACGGAAGAACATTGCTTATGTTCCGTCATCGATAGCTTTCCCCAATTCGTTCTCTGGAAATTCAATGGAAAGATTATTACTATTTCCTCCAAAGATCACTCCTAAAGTACTATCATAAGAATACCTTAAGAAAACGTCTTCTAAATCCACGACCCATTCATGCTTTGCAACATGTGATAATAATGGCAGTAGCGCATCTTGCACTACCGTATGACTCACGCTGGCGACGGTGCTGCGAAATGTTTTCGATGTAAACTTGGGATGTGCCATTTTCCTTTGTGCTGGCCATTCATCAAATCCAACATTGAAAATACCCCTTCCAATAAGACTAAAAGTTTCCAAGAACTCTGGACCTTTTTGGTAATTATTAAATTTAGTTTTCACCATGTGCTCAACGTTTCGAGGATCACATGTGAAAAGAACTTCCAAGCTTCCAAAAATTGGTCCCCGACCAACAATGGTGCCTCCCTCGATGGCTGAGAGCTCTGTAAATAACAAAATTCTTTGATCTGAAAAATGAAAACTATATTTTATTTTTGATGAAACGATGACTTATATAAGTTTTACAAGACAGAATTCCTAAAAAAAATTGCAGAGAAATAGAAGACTGAAAATTTCCACTAAACTAGGTCTTTTATTAACTGAAATTGACGCAACACTTATTCCACTCTTTCAACTACGATCTTTATTTTAGGCTAGAATTGCTCTTACAAACCCTCCTTAAACTAAGCCTTATGCAATAAGCTTAGCTTATCAGCAGCAGAGCAAATGCCAAGTCTGTTTCTCAGATTCTCGAACACTTCACGCTTCAGTGGTTTTGTAAAAATATCAGCTACTTGTTCCTGCGATCCACAATGCTTCAGCTGTATCACTCCATCATTAACCAAATCACGCAGAAAATGAAATCTAACACCAATATGTTTGCATCTTCCATGGAAAACTGGTTTTTTAGAAAGTCTGATTGATGATGTATTATCACACAGAATAGCAGTACTTTCCTTTATTTCATATCCAATTCCTCCAAGACCCTTCTGAACCAGACAGCTTGACAAGCACAAGCTGATGCAGCCACATATTCTGCTTCTGCGGTGAAAAGCGTCACAATTGGTTGTTTCTTTGAAGACCAAGCTACTGCAGCACCCTCCATAAGAAATACATACCCTGAAGTGTTTTATCTACTGTCAATATCTCCAGCAAAATCACTATCAGTATGAACCAACAACTCTCATGTGCCTCCTTTCTTATACCAGATAGCATAATCCATAGTGCCTTTTAGATACCTCAACACCCTTTTTGCTGCTTGGAAGTGTACCTTTGTTGGATTAGACTTGTATCTACTCATTAGGCTTACAGAAAATTGCAGATCTGGTCTTGTTGTAGTGATGTACATGAGACTTCCTATTATCTGTTTGTAGAGAGTTTCATCTACATGATCTCCTCCCTCATCCATGTCAAGTTTGCTTTCAGGTACCATTGGATTACACACAACATTGCAGTCCTCTATCTCAAAACGTCTCAGAATTTCTAAAGCATACTTGGATTGAGAGATATGAATGCCCTCAGATGTTTGTAACACTTCAATTCCCAGAAAAAATCTCATTTTTCCAAGATCTGTCATGTCAAACTCCATTTGCATTGACAACTTGAATTCTCTCATCATTGAGACGTCATTTCATGTGTAAATAAGATCATCCACATAAATACTCACAAACAAAATTTTACCTTGTTTGTTCGTCTTCAGAAATAAAGTTTCTTCATTTTGGGATTTCAAAAATCCTCCTTTGATGAAATATTCCTCAATTCGACTAAACCAGGCTCTTGGTGCTTGTTTTAAGCCATATAATGCTTTATGAAGTTTGTAGACTTTATTCTCTTTCCCTTGGATAACGTAACCTTCCGGTTGTTACACGTAAACATCTTCCAAGAAAATTCCATGCAAGAAGGCAGATTTTATATCTAATTGGTAGATGGCCCAACCTTTTTGTGATGTTGTGGCTACTATAGTTCTGATGGTATCCATCCGAGCAACAGGTGCATATACCTATGTGTAATCAATGTCGTGCTCTTGTGAGTAACCTTTCGCTACCAAACGTGCCTTGTACTTGTTCACCTCTCCATGCTCATTGAACTTGGTCTTGTAGATCCACTTTACTCCAATGCACTTCATCCCATTAGGCAAGTATGAGAGTTCCCAAGTCTGACTTTTCACAATTGAATTCATTTCTTCATCCATGGCTTGTCTCCACTTCAAACTATTTTCTACTTCTTCAAAGGTTGAAGGGTCACTGGTATTAATCTCAACCATATTCACTTCATCTTATTCATCAGTAACTTCATTACCAGTGACAATCATTAAGGTAACTAGGAGGCCTTCTAGCTCGTCCCTCCCTGGCTTCTACAACCTGCTCTTCTTGAGATTCATTGTTTGATTTATCACTTGAATTCCCTCTGTCACTATCTTCATCTCTGTTGGTATCACATGTGATATCTCATCATCATTCCAAGTCAATTCAGAATTGATATGTTCTTTGCTATATTCTTCCCATTTCCAGCCCTTTGTTTCCTCAAACACCACGTCTTTGCTAGTGACAATCTTCTTGGTTTCGGGATTATATAGCCTGTATCCTTTAGATTCTCCTGAAAAACCAAGTAATATGCAAGTAACACTTTTATCATCAAGTTTACCTCTCTTCTTATCTAGAATGTGCACATGAGCAAGACTTCCCCACACTCTAAAGTGTTTTACACTTGGTTTTACTCCCTTCCATGCTTCTTGGGGTGTGATGTTTTTCACGAC
The DNA here is from genome assembly GCA_023531435.1 of Papaver californicum. NCBI lineage: Eukaryota > Viridiplantae > Streptophyta > Magnoliopsida > Ranunculales > Papaveraceae > Papaver > Papaver californicum. The sequence goes on along the minus strand of JAJJMC010019844.1, from coordinate 23,067 downwards.
AACTGTTGGGCATCTATTAAGAACATAAAATGTCCAATTCAGTACCTCTGGCCAAAAAATTCTGGGTACTTTTCTTGCTGAGAGCATTGACCTGGCCATGTTCATGACTGTGCGATTCTTTATCTCTGCGATGTCGTTCTGTTGCGGTGTGTAAGCAGTGGTAAGTTGTCTTCGAATCCCTTGTTCTTTTCAGTAGTCTGAGAATTCATGAGAATTGTACTCCCCTCCACGATCTGTTCTCAAACATTTGATTGATTTCCCTGTTTCAGTTTCTGCTTTCCTTTTGAACAATTTGAAATGATTGAAAGCCTCTGATATCTCTTTTAGAAGATACACCCATGCTTTTATGCTGTAATCAAAATATATTTCTTTCCACTGCTAGAAATGGGACTGATGGGTCCACAAATGTCAGAATGCACCAGCTCAAGAACTACTTTGGCTCTCCATGTGCTCTTCTTATGAATGGGGTTCCTAGGCTGTTTTCCAACCAGACAATCTGTACATGTGAATTTCTGTGCATCAAAATCAGGAAGACCACGTACCATGTTCTTTCTTTGCAATATCTTCATGCCACTGTGACTAAGATGCCCGTAGCGTTCATGCCAAAGTCTTGGCATGTCTTCTGAGGTAATCTGCAAGCATTGATGTTGTCTTTCTCTCGCTTCATCGCTGGTTTGGTCAAACAACATGAACATTCTGTTCATACTCATTTTGCTTTCTGCTATTAGACCTTTTTCTTGATGATAGATTTTGCAGGTTCCTTCACGTATGATGATTGTCAGCCTCTTCTCTTGGAGTTGACCGAGACTCAAAATATTGTTCTTGAGTTCATGTACATAGTAGACTTCGCTTATAATATATGATGCATTATTCAAGATCAACTCCACATTTCCCTTCCCCATGACTTCCATTCTTTTGTTGTTCCCAAGCTTGACATAGTGTTTGAAGTTAGTGTCTATTGTTGAAAACATGGTTTTTTCCCCACGCATATGTTTTGAACAACCTGAGTCGAGAAACTAGGCCTTTATCCTCATATTTTCTTGTTTTTCAGTGTGTGCCATTAACAAAATCTCTGTATCTTCTTTCATGTCCACCTCAGACTTCATATCTTTTTCATTGCTTTCTTGCTCTTCAATGTACGCCATCAGTAGCATCTCTTCATTTTCTTCAAAATCAGCATAGTTTGCTTCCTCTTCCCACTTTGGGCACTTCTGGAAATGTCCAAGTCGATGACACTTGTAACATTCCACAATGCTCTTAAAGGACGTCCTGCCTCTACCACGTTCTCTTCCTATCCAATTAAACCTCCTTCCTCTGGTTGTCGTTCCTTATCCATGTGTTATCTTCAACACTTGATCATCCTTGTTGTCTCTTTTCTGAAATTCTGTTCATAAACCACTAAAGTACTCTGCAATTCATCAATTGAAATGGTTTCAATATCCTTTGACTCTTCTATGGACACCACCACGTACATGAACTTCTCAGTTAGCGTCCGAAGGATCTTCTCCACCAGTTTTGACTCAGCCATCAGTTTTCCATTACTTCTCATCTGATTGGTAACGGTCATTACCCGAGTAAAGTACTCGGTTATGTTCTCAGACTCTTTCATCTCTAGCACCTCAAAGTCTCTTCTTAGCTTTTGTAGAAGCGATTTCTTCACTCGATCATTTCCTCCAAACTTCCTCTTCATCGACTCCTAGATGATTTTGGATGTTTTTCTATCCAAGATCTGTTCAAACGTTGCTCTATCGATGGATTGATAAAGATAATGTTTGACTTTGTGATCGTTGGTTTTAGCGTTTTCAAGATGTTGTCTCTGATCTGCTGTTAAAGCTATCGTGGTTGTTGGCTCCTCAAAACCAATCTCAATCAGGCTCCACATACCTTTAGCTCTAAATAAATTCTCCATGATTTCACTCCAGTGATTCCAGTGACCATCGAACTGAGGTAGCTTCATCTTTTCCTCACCCATCTTCTCTCACTTTTAAATTTGAAGCTGCGGCTTCTCTGTTTTCAAAGTCCAGTAATAGCTCTGATACCAATTTGTAAAAGGTAACAAAACTCCTTGATTTGAAAAATGAAAACTATCTTTTATTTCTGATGAAACGATGACTTATATAAGTCTTACAAAACAGAATTCTTAAAAAAAACTGCAGAGAAATAGAAGACTGAAAATTTTCACTAAACTAGGTCTTTTATTAACTGAAATTGACGCAGCACTTATTCCACTCTTTCAACTACGATCTTTATTTTTGGCTAGGATTGCTCTGACAAGCTCGGCACTCCATTCGTGGACACGGTGAACGTTTTGCAGAGGTGACGGCAGGACATCAACAATGGGCCAACGAATAAAAACTTAATTTTCTTTGTTTTTTGATTATGCAGTACCATCCTAGAGAGAGAAAAGTTCAGAAATAGTACAAGAAAAAGCTCGTTCCATCTTAGAGAGGCAAGAAATGTAGATATAAGAGAGCCAAGAAATGAAAAGAAATGCTCCATGTTTACAACCGCAGAAATATTCTTTGAGGTATCATATATTTGCTTGTACGTAGCTTCTTAATATATAGGGGGCGCCATTTCGAGTGCGGTAAACTTAAGGCAAATAAACAGTCAATTTTCATCCGGTTGCCATCAATGGAAGATTAATACGGTAATAATGACTGCTGGGTCATTGGGTCTGAAAACATAAATAATGGTATTCCAACTTGCGGAACATATCCAATGCAGGACAGCCGTCTGAGATTGAATTTTAAAGAGACTGTTTCGTTCACATGTTGGCAGAAATATGAATCTGGCATGAAATGACTGTTAAAATGGTTGCTAACATTAGCCTTTTTTTTCTCCTCTTTGGCTTTCAATTTCTATACAAGATATCAACAAAAGGGTACAAAGATCATTATAACAAAAGGTAAGTTTAAGTGATAAAATCATAAATTTAGACTTCAGTACGCTTTGAAGTCAATTGATAAATATAAAGTTGTTTGATAGAGCAAACCAAAAAGATCATAAGAAGGGAAGAAGGGACCAAGAGCAGTATCTAGTAATATATCGCCTTAAAACACCTGATAGTGATACTATCTTCCTAGGCCCTAGGCAGGCTGCCAGAGATTATTTATTTATTTATTCCGATAAAAAAAGATACTCCATTCGTACCATTTTAGATGAAATTGAAGAGTTTTTTTTAAGTCTCAAATTAGATAAAAGGTTTTCATATATTCCCCCTAAACACTCTTGATTTATCCCTCCTTTATATCATGTACTAACTTAGAAAACCGTGTAGGCTCAACTTACTAAATGACATAAACATATACTCCATTATATATTTCTATTCACATTTCTTTCTTAATCCGTATGAAAAACCCTTTCCCTTTATCCAAAATGCGACGAAGGGAGTAATACATTAACGAAGTAAATAGGGGGCTCAAAAATGAAGTATCCCTATCCGGGCTATACCAATCAATGGCATTAATTTGCCATAAATAGAAGGATCCGTACCGTACTATACATGTCCATCAATAGAATATGTGCGGTATAGCCCCCCTCCCCCCACCCCCAATAAATTGTCAAATGTATATCTCAACTACCATTTTACTACGTTTCCTCCTGCAAAACCACACTTTTAGCTTATAGTTCCTTTCTCCATCATGGGAGGGAGATGAGGACAAGGAGTCAGTGGATACCTAAGACCTTCCATTAAATGTGAAAGCTTCCGCGGGCAAAATAGACAAGGCGGCTAGCAAGACGAAATGCATTTCGCTTTTGACTCTTTTTTTTTGACGCTCAAGTAAGGCATGGTTTGATGAAAGCAAAGAGCAAGAGGGCTGCTTTTCGTCAGTCTATTCGGTATGTGAGTTCATCCAGACATTTGTCGGTTCAATGCGAACTAAAAGTTTTAACATGTCAAAACGAAATGTTTGTGAACAATGTAAATATCTACTTGATTTTGATTCTTGGTTAGACTGCGTTTGGGTTTGTTGAAAATTATATGTTTTGTAGGGAAAACACGTGATGGAAAAATTAAGACTTTTAATTCTTTATGGGGTTAGTGTTTTAAACTGATAAAAGAAAATATAATTACTGATGTCACTTTCTCTGGCTCATAAAGCTGCTACTTTTATCACATCATAACCATCCATTAAGTATACAAATTCAACCGAACACTAATCCTGGGACAGATTCTTTCTGAAATTTGATTTTCTGAGACAGCTTTTCATGAATAGCTTTTGTCTCGGATGAAATCGTTGCTTCAGCTTTCCTTCTCTGAATTTTTACCTCTGAAAGTTCAGCATTAAGTTCGTCTTCTCTTGTCGAGAGGTAAACATATTTGACCAGCATTGCATCCAATACTTGCGCATGGCTTTCAACTTCTCTATCTATCCCGAATGAAGACCTCCAATGGTTGTTCAGTCGATTGAATCCTTCACGAAGCCACTTAATATTGAATTCCAAGGTCTCAGCATCTTTGATGATTCCTTCCCATCTCTCCAGCAACGCTTCACTCAATTCTGAACCTCGCACATTTTCCATTGCCAAGATGATCTTCAATAAACTGGTAACACATGTGAGTAACATATCATCGCTGAACTTGATGACCTTTTTAGTCGCAATATGCCCATGCTTTTCATAGATCTTCTTATACAAAATTACATGCTTTTCTGGGATCTTGAAGTTGTCCACAAACTCAAATCCATCCTCAGTCTCTTGAGCTGAAGCCCTTGTAAACCCTGGGGGGTAAGAAATGACATCTTCGGAAGTCAAAATATTTAACAAGGTAGAATCAGTAGTCAAACCCTTAGAAGAGGACGTATTCATTGGAGCATCCACAGGTTCCTCAACAAGCTCACCCACTTCAAGAGATCCAATTCCCGCAGTTTTCGCTTCAGAACAAGATGACATATTCCCCTTGTGTATATCCTTGCCATGCGAGTGCTTCACACTGGTGTGGGGTATGTCATTCTCATTCTCTTTTGCCACGGATTCCTGGGTCAGGAAGATGGGGATGACAGGTATGGTTATAGGTTCTGATGAATGCAGATGCTCAGGTTCATAATTACAAATTCCCTTTCTTTCACAATGGCGAGACTCTTCCATACTTATCTTCTCCCATACTTATCTTTCTCTTTTTGGACAGAACGACGGGATCCTGTGGAATGTGGAAGAAGAATCAGATATCTAAACACTTGGAAGGGTATAAACACAAAAATTAAAGAGGGGAGACACACTGAGAGGAAGTAGAACCGACTACTACATAATTACTACTACATAATTACCATTTCCGTGTTTTCATGGCCTTGATTGCCGTCTTCCCTCTCATGGAAAGAGTCCCTCAGAGAAAATTCTCCCCTATGGTATTCTTGTCTTTCTTTCTCTGTCTGGATAAAAGAACTTGACTGCAAAAAAAATGTTGAAAAGGTTGAAAACCATGGAGTTTATTTTTCTGTTATACTGCTTATAACAAGGAGAAAAACACTTTACAAAACCCTTCACCGTCCACATCCTCTACCTCGGAGGTACCTTCCTCGAAGCCAAGCACTATCAACTGATTTCCATCATCCTTTTGCCACATTATATCCGAACAGACATGAACCTGCAATTTTATAAACTGATTTCCATCACCCTTTTGCCACATTATATCTGAACGGACATGAACCAGCAATTTTTAGGACATACATCATTCACTTCCAATGTTCTAATAAGAGCGGGATACTTAGGAGATTTCGTGCATAATACACAAAGCATATGAGGTCGCCAGCATCTACTTATTATCTTTCGTCCACACAAACTAAGCAGCCCAGGCATGATATCGAGAGCCCAAACCTACAACCATAATAATAGCAAATGATACATCAATCCAAAAAGATAACTCAAATGATAGCGTTCACACATCCACATAATAACAACCAAAGTGCCACTTACCAGCAAGGCTTGTGCAATTCCAGCCACCGTGTATTTCGGTTTCCCACCTGCACCACTGTTCTCTTTGTTGGTACGGTAAAGTAGTGGTGATCTAAATTCTGTAATTCTACCAAATGTTACTTCACCCCAAGGGTACTTGTTAAACTCCTCCAAGTTGTCAACTAAATGCCAATATCTGATGTTTATGGTATCTCTAACTGGACGGCCCATTAGGAAGTTGTGAACAACCAAAAGTAATGCCAATTTAACCCTGTCTAGAAAAGGGCAAGTAGAATTCTTTTTGGAGAGGAGTGACTTCACTTCTGAACCACTTACACGATTTTGGTTGGGGAAATGGGTCCTCAACAGTGATGAGGGATTTGCGGGAGATATAAAAGCTTTCTCTGATTTCTTGAAACTAAGCCCTGTAATCAAAGCAAATTCTCTCTTGCCAAAATGCAATACTTTTTCACCAACCATAAAGTGCATTTCATCTGGTTTATCATCCACGTGAATCTCCCTCGCTAGTAAGAAATGCACAACGGTGCCACTGAACACAGAATCTGCTGGCACCGAAAGTAGATGGCCAATTGCTGTACCCTTAAATATGGCTTGCTCATCAACGGACAGCCAGTTCCGTACTTTGGCTAGTAGCAGTAAGCTTGAGTAATTTGTGATGTGCACATGTTTATCCCTGATCTTCGGAGGGTGAATATACCCACTACAAACCGCAAAAACAGATACGAATTAGCCTTTTTGAGTTCTTTGAATGTAAATATGAGGGAGACACAATTAAGATAAAATTTGTAATGCAGGCAAATTTAGGGGTTATTCAGCAATTCACCTGTCAATGCTGTCATTAACACCTTCAACTGCATCTTTTTTAGGAATCTTTTTCCTTAGACCCATAAGTCGGAATCTAAAAAAGATAATTGTGGGTTAGTAATGATCATTTGCAAAAATAAAATAAAAAATGAAAGATAACTCTACGTCAAGACTGAAATACTGAATCTTAACAAAAATCTAAATAACTAGTACAGCATGTTTAAGGACCCAAAGTATGAATCCCCTGCTGGTTGGGATGGCAGTGTCAGCAACCAACCTATACAAAAAAACACATTTCACCGGAGTTTTCAAATCCCATTCAGTTGCTTTTTGCTTTTGATCAGACAAAAAAAAAAAAAAAATTGAATCCGCTCCCTTTCATAGTTCATATCCTCAGAGACATAATGAAAAAGCCAACAACAGAATCCCATTGAAACATGTCCTCTATGTGGAACAAACTAGATTCCTTGACGGAATTTCATCAAAAAGTTAACATGCATGTTAAATTCTCAACAGTGACACTCATGTTACTCCACTGATTTCAACTAAAATATGAAGAAAATATGCATGTGGCTGTAAACCACCAAGAAATCAGAAAATTCATCGTACCCGAAGATGGGGTTAGTACTGAAATAAATGTGAAACCACTTGACACAGATTACTTGATATGGGTAAGAGACCTTCCTTGTTCTTCAATGGAGATAGTTCTAATAACTTGTTTTATTTTTCAATTGAGAGAGATAGAGACGGGAGTTTAGTATCATATATTAGTGACACTTGTGTGGACACATGGAAGTCCATGTTCTACACACCCTGCATTGGAAAGCCATTTGTAACTTCATAAGTGCATGATAATAAATATACCTTAGTTCTGCCACTAAAAAGTCCTTCGTCCACGAAAATAATGTTTTAATATGATAAGAAGTTACAAGATCTTACCTTTTCACTTTTAGATAACCAATTTTTCTCTATTCGAGATTTCACATAATAATGTTTTAATATGATAAGAAGTTACAAGATCTTACCTTCTTCCCTTAACTGCTCTCTTAAGTCTAGTCTAACACTTTTCCAAAATGTGTCTAACCTTTTAAGAACATGATTATAGGATGGAATGTTTAACCACTCTAGATGACTAAATAAATGAATGATTTTTATACCATGGGCTACTGAGGTAAAGAGTTTAAAACGGTAAAAAAAAATTATAACCCGCGTTTTAATAATTTAATATTAAAAAAATATTTAGATGGGATAATTTTTTTGTTAGGGTAGACTACCGAGCAGTTTTTTGTATGAAAGAGTGTTTGAAAAATTTTGAATGAAAGGAGTCATTTCTTTACCCATAATAACACCTAATTTAACCAAATTTGGTCTAACTCATTCATTTGTGAATGAGTATCTCTATCCATAGTCCTTATTCTAAATAAGTTAGGTATTTATAAACAAATGAACTATAAGATATAATATTTTTAAGTTAGTGTACTTTAGTACACTAACTTTATCGTCCATACTAGTCTTTCTTTTTGATTCACCAGATATATATCATGTGACTTCTTTGATATTAGTGATCCCAATCTCTGGTTTTTTCGAGACTCTGACTCATTAAATGTTCTGACTTGATTTTGAACTTGACCGTCTTCACTTTTCTTCACGGAATTAAAGTGGTAGATATTTTATTTCAGGTGCAATCAATTTTTAGGGTTATTTTTCATACTTCTCATTATCTGGTATCTTCTTATCGTTGGCTTGGCTTGGCTTGATACATTTAGAATTGATTATAGTTGCCATGTCATCAAGATGGTAGCCGTAGGATAGATCATAATCGACGTATAAGATATTTTGTTAAAAATATTGTATCATGATCCCGACCCCCGTGGGCTAAAATATAGAATGGGCCGGATAGCGTTTTACACCCCATTGTTCCGTCACTGCCAATATTTTTCAGTAGCAGGCAAGATTTGAGTAGTCATGAAAACCCCCTACAGAAGCGAACATTATTAGCTGAGAGCTTAAATTAGGTTTTTATCTTCAGAATTTCTTAGACCATGGAAACAAGAGATTCACCTTATGTGAACACAGAAGATAGAATCAGTAGATTACCTTTTATTCTCATTCATCACTAATGACTTCTTCTCAAGCTGTCCTCTTCTTGAATCTCTGGCCTTGAAATTTTGCAAGTTTTTGAATTTGAATGTTATAATTTCTAATCGTAATCTCAAGCACATTGAATTTTCTAAAGCCTTGGAGACTTCTATGAATGGTCTTCATTCGGACAACGGTAAGGTCACGCTGTGTACTCCGAATCTCTCATCCTTTAAGACCAATGATTACATGTTCACAGACTACACTCTGCGGAATTTATCTTTTATAGATACTGCTGATATTCAATATACAAGTGTTCGGAAAAACAAGGATGCACCGCCAGAATTTGAGCTTCCTATAGAGATTAAAGAGTTGTTTGCTAAACGCTTGATCGAATTCCTAAGAGCGGTTCATAATGTGAAAGATCTGAAGTTGTCGTGTTTGTCTCTTGAGGTATAATTTCTTCTTTCCCTTTCAATATAAATGCCGCATATTCTTTTTGAGTGCCAAATGCCAATATGTAAGTTCTTGAATTGTCACAAAACAATATCTTACGATGAGTGCCTTCTTCCTATACCGAAACTTGGATCAGTACCACTTTATATCATCTAATCTAATTTCTTTCAAGGAAATGTTGATTATTTATTTATGATATTTTTTACTATTGGAAATGAGCAATAACTCTTTCTTATCGTGTGATAAGTTTGCCTCCAGTGCCCTTTAAAAATTACAGCTTCCTCAATTTCGCAATCAGAAATGTTTGAATCTGCGAGCAAGCCTTTCAAGAGACTCCTTAAATGCGATAATGTATCTGCTGGAGATTACTCCAACTATAGTATCTATTGACATAACAATAAGGCAGGTAACTAATACAGTCTTTGACTCCTAATCTCGCTATTTTGAAATTTATTCTCAGCTACACAATTCTCATGATGAAATCATCTTTCGTAGCATTCCCTTGCATATACGAGCGCAAGAGCCTCTCAAAAGCCCGCAATGTGCCCATATTTGGATGAGGTAACTATAATTTACTTCTTTTAATCATGTCAGGAATCAGGCTACCTGATCTTAACAATAAGCTTCTTGTTTTCCAATTTCATAAAGGTGAATTCAGCAGACGTAGAATCCTATTGGAAAACAAAGCTGTCATTGCCTAGCATGTTATATAACCTCAAGTCTATTAAGATTATCGGCGTTCAAGGACTTATTAATGAGCTCATACTATTAGAACTTTTGCTGAAGAATTCTGTGGCCTTAGAGCAAGTGGTAGTTGAAAGCTGTACACTTGAGCAATGCCGTGAGCCAAACCCAGATCTTAGAAAGAGACGGATGAAGATATTCAGTGAAAAGCTATCAAAACTCCCAAGAGCTTCTTCAACTATCTTAATCTTATTTAATAACTATATTTGAACGATGGTATTTATAGCTTTTTACTATTACCTACTATTGCTTCTAACAATAGTTCTGGACAGACCGTTCGTTTGAACACCCTAAAAACCGTGGTTTGTGACGTTTTAAGATATTTTGATGATAGGCGATTGGTCTAGTAAAAAATTGTCCTGGCCTGTTAGAGGAGGAGACTGATGACTTGATGAGTTTTTGTGAAAATGTCTGCTATCTCAAGAAAATGGCTGGTGTATTCTGACATTATTTATCCCATTTTTTTCCAAACCATTCTGCACACAATCATGCATGAGAACTAATGAAAGTAGTATGCACTGGTTTCGGATATGAAATATGCTGTACTCTTAATCTGTTATATAGAGATCAATTTCATACACAGGTGTGAACCATGCTCATCTATATCCCATTTTCACACCCTGTACTTAAACATGTAGCTGAACTTAAGGAACAAAATGTATTTCTTCACTCTCGTATAAGTTTGTTGCATTCAATCTCACCAGACATTGGTTACTGTTTTCGTTGAAATGGAGTTAAGATTGAGATGTTGGAGAAAACTAATACATATGTTATCCATCTTTTTCACCCCACTGATTTCCTAGTAGTTCCAAAAAGCAAAAAAGCAGACAAGAATGTCCCAATTTCAAATCCTGTACTGTAGTTAAAACATTTTGCTCCACTTGAGGAACAAATGTAATGGCCACTCCTCAAGCTCACTCCTCTGTCCCCGGTAAGTGCAAACTGCCAGCAGCTGCAAAATTCTTTACAATGGCCAATTTTCTCTTTTTTTTTTAACAAGGGAAAGGTGAGTCTGCTCCCAAATTCCCAATACAGTCCCAGGAGAAACTTTAAACAAAATAAATGTAACGATTGATATATAATACAACGACTGATCGATTTTTATCGTATACTACTTCTGTATTCAGCTCAATTATAAGGATTTGATCATCTAGTTAATTACGTCCTTCAGTAGCCCCATCTAGTTGTAATCGTCTCTCGTTCAGAATCTTGATTCCCATATACCTACATTATCCGTGTTCTCATGATCATTGTCATTGTCAGTAACAGCAATGCGCCCAAAAACAAAGGAAAAAAAAAGGGTAAAGCTTACTATACCTTCCAAGCATCATAGTTGTAGCCTGAGGATTTGTGCCAGGAGAGTCGATGAATGTTGATCCATCAATAACTCTTAAAGAATCAACACCAAGAACCTTATAATTCTGATCAATAACCTTACCGACTTGACATCCTCCATGATAGTGCCATAGTGTCGTCACAGTATTTTTGCAGAACTGCTCCAATGATGTCGAGTCATTACCAGTTTTGAGTACCAAGTTTATGGGAAAACTCGAAGTTAGGTTGAGTAATGTCTGGAAGGAGATACTATCAAATCTGTATACACATACATAATTCAAAATTGATCTAATTAACAACCGGGGTACATTCAAACAAGAATTTTGAAGAAAGTCAGGAGGCGAAGAAGAATACGTTAGAAGGACTTATAGTACTGTAAATGATCGATAGTGTCGTGTACCTGAATTTAGAGAATGCCTTGGATGCTATTACTTTCTCAATAGTTTTAACACCATTAACACACCGTTGGAGGTCTTGGGGTTCTTTGAAGTAGTTGAAAGTAACAAGTGGGTTGGCATTTGGGTTCTTGGTTTTGAGCTCAAGATGGCCAGTTGATAATGTACCAATGACTTTCTCAATTATGATCCCACCATTAAATACAGTCGAATTGGCGCCACTAGCTGCTTCAATGTAACTCCCACATTCAGTAATGCCAACAACTTGAACGAGTGATACCTCAACCTCTGTAGGAGAAGGGACGTAGATTCCATTCATAGGATTGTCAGACATCCCTTGACCAACAAGTGGTTGATCAACCACAACTGTAATGTTGAGGGATCTCAAATGATTAGCTGGTCCAACACCACTCAACATTAACAATTGAGGACTTCCCAGTGCACCAGCTGATAATATGATCTCGTTCTTCGATCCTAAACCTGCTTCTTGGTTTAAGTATGCTTTGTGTTTCCCACCAGATGCATCAGTGAATATCACACCATAAGCTACTGGCTTTTGTTTTCCTGCACATACATTTTAACTTGCACATAAGCATAAGCTTCATAACTTCATGAATCGACTCATCAAAAAATTCGTACCTTTTGACCTAAACAAAATCCTACTGGCAGTAGCATGGAGAAGAACAGTGAGTCTTTTAGGATTTGCATATCGAAGCAGATCAGCCGCAGAATGTCTATGGCCGTTATGATCGAATATGGTACCACCAATTTTAGTGCCATTAATATGATCAAATGTAAATCCATTATTAGGTACCACACCAACTTCTAGCAATCCGTCCCGGATTGCAGATTGCCAAGCTTCAACTTTTGGCTTGAATACGACGATTTTTTCCACCCATTCATAAGATTCATTTACTAGTTTATCATCCCAACTTGAATCCTTGACATACTTTGGCTCAGCACGCGAGTAAAATCCAGCATTTATGGAAGTTCCCCCGCCTAAAACTCGTGCACGCGAATTAATCACACCATCTTCAGATATGAAACGCTGAGAAGGGGAAGACGAAGAGAGGTCTGCAAGAGTAGTACGAAATGAACTCAAATTGGTTATGTTAGGATTTCCATAAGGGGATCCTCCTCTTTCTACTAACAGGACATTATAGTTGGACGAAAGAGTTGCAGCTAGTGGACAACCGGCAGCTCCTCCTCCGATTATAATGTAATGGTAGTATGAGATAGCTGCGGCTGAAGTTGCTTCATGAACGAATGCATACTTCGGACCTGAGTAGGACAAATAGTTAGAAATTAGATTAAGAACTAAACGAATGAATGAATTAAAATAAAAATATTTTATTTGATTATACACCATTTTGATCATCATCAGTGTAGCTCAATCGATTGAGGCAAAAAGACGCTGAATTAACTATACTAGCAACTAATAACATCCATAACACAAAAACACCCATGATTAGTTAACCGTATAAGGTGATAAAGATGCGATTAGTTGATCATCATTTTTCTCATGCTACTAGTCCTTGTAATTTCTCTCGACAGAGCTAAGAACTCATCAACTGATTGTATTTAATAATTTCTATCTACAAGATAACACTAATAATAATGTAGGAATAGTATATAGAGATACAGTATGTAGTATCTATATAACTTTAATTTTTGGCATAAATGTTTCTTAACGACCATTTTTATTTTTGTACGATATATTATCTGTCATTGTACTACGCTAGTTTCCTCTTCCGATACGTAACACCATTAAAAAACATGATATATATATATTGTGTTTTTTTCAATTTTTCTCCAAATCTACATTTAGAATTATATAGTCGGGAATTTTAATATTCATTTAAAACATGTTCTGTTTTTCTTGTAGAGATCTTTCCGGGTAATTTCTAACCCCATGGCATGATTATTATTTTTTTACTCATTGATCGTCCGAACACTGTATTAGGTGGTCAAAAGAATATTCGATTTAGATTATTTTTTGGTGAAGATTTCTTTTTATTTTATTTTTTTTGAAGCATATTTTGGTGAAGATAGTAAGTATACACTATAATGAGTTGAATATGAAATTAATAATTTGTTTCAAAAATACAGAAGGATATGATCTTAGTTAATAGAGGTGATTAAGATAGAAAATGATGAGCTTGGGTCAGCTCAAGGAAAGCGGCGGAACCAGCAATTAGTATTGAAGGGGCTCAAAAATTCTATAAGCATGTAAGATTTTAATGGACTAAATATAAAATATAGGTTAAAACTAGGGATTTTTAAATAATATGGTTATAAAGATTTTAGGTTGTCAAAATAATACAAGGTTAATCAATCCCTCGTTCCACACCTGCTCAAGGAATAGATTCAGTGGCTTCGGATCTGTCAAAAGGCTAAACGTAAACCCACAAGCCATATATCAAGAAAAGGGAAAGATAGAAAATGATCTCTATAAGATAACATTAATGTAGGCATAGTATAGTCTAAAGCAATGTGGTCAATCTCGATCGAGAAGGCCGAGATATCAACGATATTCAAGGTATCGTTTCTAGAGCGAGAAGAATCATCAAATATCGTCATTACAAGATTTTAACACGAATCTCATTTGATTTTTCCGTATCTCGACCGAGACGAGTCACCGAATCAAGAGTAATATGGGTGTGTTCTGATTTGATAAAACAAAAACAACCCTATTTTTCGATTTCATTCTTTTCACTTCTTAATCCTAAAATTCTCTTTCTCTTCTTCATCATTGTATATGTTCGATTTAGATGCGTCACTTTCTCCATTAACATCAATCTCTCCAATGCGTCGCTTGAATCATTGGCTTTAACTTGATTGTTGTGATTCAATGAAGCATGCTTGAACTATAAGCTCTCTTCACCCCTTTTCTCTTAAAGTTTCGTTTTTGTTTGCCTAGGTTTTAATTTGTGGAGTACAAAATGATGGGTTTCTTTGTTTTTAATTTTAACCTTAATAGATTTAATGAGTAATTTTGCTTCCTTGTTTTGATTAAATTTTTGTTTTTGTTCTGTCACTAGTGATTGTGTTCTGTCAAATTTAAAAACTTCATTCACGATTGAATTAAGTAAAATACTGTGATAAAATTATATTCTACTAGAAATGGTTGGATTATTGGACGATTAGTTATGCTAGAATGGTTTAATTATATTATACAATATGTATGCATGTCATGAAAATGTGGTAAAATTGGGGGTTTTCATGCTCATCATCTGTTTGCTAATATTCCCCGTTGAATAGTTATAATGGAGTGTAGAATATGGGATGATAATGATATTATTGTACTGGCATTCACTGGTATAAAATTTAGATACAAGGATGGAAATTATTCCGAGATTTTTATCAATAATTTCTCTGAGATATTGTTATCAAGGTATCAAGGTCCCGGCTGAGACGAGACTGAGATCCAAATTAAGTATTTTGGTCTATAGCATATATCATTGTACATATAACCTCTTTTTGGCCTAAGTGTTTCTTAGCTACCATTAATTTTATTTTTGTACCATATTTAGTTATTGATGATCACCTAATATTGAATGTTGCCATTATTAATATAAGTTGAGAGAACGTGTGTTGCACGGCGGCTGCAACGCAGTGAAATCGTAGGAATACGGATTTTGAAAGAGACATTTGTGTTTCTAATTTATTAGCAACAGTCAATTGAATCACCAATTTCGTAGTGTATATAAACGTTACTAATGTCAGGGTATTTGACATCAACGACAGGAGGGGGCACGTGTCTAGAGGTATAAAACGTGTCGGCCCAACATAACACAACCTACGAAGTCACGTGTTTACTGTGATGTGTGTCGTGATGTGATGTGCTAGATATTTATACGTGATATATTGTATCATGTTGTGTTGTGTTATGCCACGTGCTTATCCATGCCGCGTACTGTACCATTGTGCCGATTTAGTCTGGTCCAACACAGCATAGGAAGTACCGTGTTGTACCGTGCTGGGCTAAATTACGTGTTGGATTAGACTGGACTGTGCTCGTGGTGGCATGATCCAATTTACATCTTTACACGTGTCAAAGAGATTAAAATTTCGCCACAAATTCAGGAACGACTATAAGCATTGCCATTTCAAAAAATATGACAGTTACAACTACGGTGGTAATGAAAAATACGGACCTGCAAAGAAAAAATATATGAAACAATACATGTGCTGCCTACCAAAATCGGTAAATCTATCATTTACGTTTCCAAACATGGTTAATGACTCTCTTACACGGAATATGCAGAACATAATCTACCTACGAGTGTGTACGATAATACTTTCAATTTGTGATAGCTTTATAACATGGTAGTCTGGTGGGGCTGAGAGCATACAGTTTGGTCTAGAAAGTGAACTTACGCCAATCAACTAACTATTTGTCGTTTTTTTCTTTCTTTCTATCTTTTTCCAAATATAGTCGGGAATTTTTTATTTCCATTTAAAACATGTTTTGTCTTTCTTGTAGATTTTTCCAGGTAATTTCTGCCCCGGAGGTGATTTTTTTTTTCTAGTCATTTGATCGTCTAAATACTGGATTAGGCGGATTTAGATTATTTTTTGGTGAAGATAATAAATATGATTAGTTGAATGTTAAATTAGTAATTTGTTTAAAAAAAAAGACAAAGGATACGATCTTAGTTAATAGAGGTGATTAAGGGCAACTGCAGCGGTTGGAGTATACCAAAGAGCAAAGAGGAAATTTGTTTGTTTTTGGAAAAAAAAAACACAGCGGAAAAGTCGACTAAATATGATCTTACGCTCCTCTATACGAGCGTTTACCGACCAAATGCTCTTCTACACGAGCGTTTCGACCAAATGCTCTTCTACACGAGCGTTTCAAAACCAAAAGCTCTCTTAGATGAGCGTTTGGACTAAAAGCTCTCTTAGAGGAGCGTCTCTAAAAACAACGCTCTCCTAGATGAGCGTTACCAAACTTCAGCAGTTATAACGCTGTGACGTTTAACCCACACGCTCTTTTAATCCAGCATTAGAGAAACGTTGTATTGAGAGAACGTTTCAAAAACGTTCTCCTACAAAACCGTTTTGTGTTTAGAAGTTCTCCTACAACATCGTTTTGAGTTAACGTTCTCCTACAAGAGCGTCCGACTATATTTGTGTTTGGTCCAGTTGCTCGACAAAAATTGGTCGAATATGGTTCAAAAACTGGATCAGATCGTATATACCCTCGCCCGTTGCGGCTCACAAAAGTGGACCAAAGAGTAAAATTGGTCTTT
Source organism: Papaver californicum (assembly GCA_023531435.1). Lineage (NCBI taxonomy): Eukaryota > Viridiplantae > Streptophyta > Magnoliopsida > Ranunculales > Papaveraceae > Papaver > Papaver californicum. The sequence goes on along the minus strand of JAJJMC010019844.1, from coordinate 6,083 downwards.
ACTCTTTGGTCTACTCGACCGCTGCAGTTACCCTAAGATAAATAAATGATCAGTTGGGCCTCCTCGCACGCTCAGTGGTTTCAGATCTGTCACGGCATAGGTGTAGAGCCATGCTATAAATTGAGAAGAAAAAAATAGAAAGTTAGAAAATCTGGCTAATTTGAAATCTATACCTATTTATTTTGAGGTTTATCCAATTTTATTCGCAACTAATGAGTAGAATAAAGGGTGTCTAATTTTGTTCAAAAATACCAAACCACCCTCTACTCATTAATTAACACTAATAGTAAAATCATACTCCCTCTGTTTTATTATTTTTGTCCTTTATTCTATTTTCGTCAATTTCAAAATTATGTTCAGCTTCTGTTTATAGTCGTATTTTTTCAATAAACTCTCGAATATACCCTTAAATCTTTTTTACTTTCGAATATTTTTCTTCTTAATCTTTTATTCCTTTTAAAGAAAAGTATATTTAGCTATAAAAATTAAAATCCTTATTAAATTTATACTCCTTAAATCCAATATCTTTTAGGCTTCCTATTTTATTTATAATTTACAACCCTCCTAACAATTTTAAATAGTTTTTAATACTAACATTTTCATTAAAATAAAATAGGTAAATAACTAAGGGTAGTCAAGTAAAATATTACTGTCTTCTTAATATTTTGACAAAGTCAAAATGGACTAAAATTATGAAATGGAAGAGGTAATATAACTGGAAAAATCTTTACATTTTTCATTACTTTCTAAATCTATTAAAAACCTAAAATTGAAACAAAATTTCTATTTTTATCTAAACTTTCTAAATTCTAAAACCCTAAACCAACTTTTTCTCTATCTACTCGGTCCTCGGATCTTCCATCCCTTTTGATCTATAAGGTGAATCTCTATAAACCCATTCTTTTAATAGCATTTTCGATTGATTTATACGGTTAAATCTTACTTTTTATGGATCAAAATTCTAAAAATTACCAAAATCAATTAATGTGGATCTACCGTATCCATCGATTCTTGTTATATTTTTTATGTAACCCAATCTGTCAATACGATTGATCCATATTTTTCTATTATTTTTCAAGAAAATAAAAAGTGCATATTATCTTGGTTTGTTAAAATTAGTTATAAATTAATGCGTGGGCTTATAAATTAACGTGGATTGAAACAAAACATGGGCAGTAATGGCGACTTTAACGTACACTATGCGACCTCGATGTTGATTATACGAGGCGGAACAATTTATGACTTGGTTGGTGTGAAAAAATAAAAGAAACTTCAACTAACTAAAAATATGTTTGTATAAACATATTTTTACAGAAGTCTTCGATTTTCTACTACCTAATGACTGATAAACACATCATGGTAGACTGGTACCTGAGGTGTAAAACAGATCATATCAGCATGTTTACGGTACAGTATAGCTTGTTAAAATTTGAGCACAACAAGTGATATAGCATGGCACGATATAATATGTTAGCTTAATATGTTATATTGTACTAGACTAATATGCATATCGGCACAGCACGTGACATAGATAAACACAGCATGCGGCACGGATAACTATGACACGTAACATGGCATGTTAAGAAAACACGTCATAACATACATAAAATACAGCACGCGACATGTAACACGGCATGTTAAGAAAGCACGTCATAACATACATAAAATACTACACAAAACGTTATAATACATCACATTTCATGTATATTTTACAAGAGAGTGTTTATTCTAGCCCATTTTTAATATTTTATTTTCGTTATGTTGACTTATTTCTATAATATATATAATATTTAAATATCTGAAAAATATTTTATTTAGAAAATATAAAATAAGTGTGTCGATACGCACATCGTGGTTATTTTTCTGACACAGCACGTCGTCTAGCCCGACACAACATGTCTAAATCTCTGGTATAGCATAACACACCTAAATCGCTGGCACATACAGTATGACATGTAACACATTAAATGTGTGACTTCATGGGTTATGTTGTACTTAGGGCTGCACAGGAACCGACTGAAACCGAAGGACCGGACCGGAACCGTACCTGAAACGGACCGAACCGAGGGTACAGGTACAAAAAATGAGAAACAAGTACAACCGGGTACAAGGTACAAGTACTACCTAGGAACCGACCTGTACCAGACCGATTGTACCGAGTATTATTAACCGTTGATCAGATTTTATAGTTTCAATCTCATCCGTCCATTTCTAGGTTAGGTTACTCACTCGATCTTCTCTTCTACTTCGTCTTTCATTTCGTCTGTGTAGTGTGTACAGTGAAAGAAGAAGAAGACAGTTCTTCTGTGTACTCAGCCCTATCAACACCACCTCCACCACCACTATCCCGTTACAGCCACCACCATCAGTACCACCTTCTTCTTCTTCTTCAACGATTCTCGATTTCAAACATCATCAGGTGATGCTAAGGCTTTACGATTTTGATTTGATTCATCTTTTTTTGCTTGATTTGATTCATTTGATTCACACCATCAGTACCCTCTCTTCAGACATTATATAAATAGTAATGATGTTGGTCTTCAGACAGGAATAGGGTCTTGAATGAGTAAATATTGGCTTCTTCGACATCCAGTTCTGAAACCTCATTTGGATGTTGCATCCAAAGCAGTAGATAATGTAGATACTACTAAACTAGAGAAACAAGTCTCTACTAACAAGATTTCCGGTGAGTACCCATTTAACTCTTCTTTGTTGTTTTCCACCCATTATTGTTTTCTAATTCACTGATTTTTCATCGTGTTTTTTAGAGATTGAGATGATGAAGGAGAGGTTTTCAAAATTATTACTCGGTGAAGATATGTCTGGTTCTGGGAAAGGGGTTTCCACTGCTTTAGCTATTTCAAACGCAATTACCAATCTATGCGGTACTACTGTTGCTTAATTAGTCAATGCTCCTCCTGACTGCATCTTGTTTTTTTAATTAGCAACAACAGATTAATTTGAAATTGTTTTCTTCTGTATTTTCTTGAATATTAGCCACCCTCTTTGGGCAGCTATGGAGATTAGAACCTGTATCAGCCGAGAAGAAGTCAATGTGACAAAGAGAGATGGAATGCCTTTTATGTGTCAGTGACCACATTGTCGAATTAATACCATCCTGGCAAACATTTCCTGATGGAACCAAGCTTGAGGTATTATTCCTTCCGACTGGAATTCTAAAATTTTTTGGTGGGATATCATCTTGAATCACTAATAGTTAGACCCACATTTAGTTGATTCTTATTACATTACCTTAGCTACATTCTCTATGTAGTATGTATCAATCAGATTAGTGATCACCCCAGTGCATTTTTAAACTTTAGGTAATGGTTGTTAGTGTCAATTTAGATAATGCTTGCTGGTTTCAATGTCTGAGAAACTCATAGAGCTGAAATTTAGGTGGGCATGCGACGTCTGAATGAGCTCCATGACTTTTTATCTATTATTTTAAACGTTTTCCACCTTTATGATTCAGGTCATGACTTGCAGATCCCGGTCAGATATTTGTATCAACCTTCCAGCCCTTCGAAAACTGGATAACATGCTTATTGTAAGGTTTCATCAGCCTGTTTTTTATTTTATTTTTCATTTTAGGAAGGAACTGTTGATTGAAAGTTTTTATTATCTCCAACAGGAAATACTTGATAGCTTTACAGACACGGAATTCTGGTATGTTGACAAAGGGATCGAGGCGCCAAATGTTGATGACAGGAGTAACTGATATGACTGATACCTGAGCTTAATTTGTTACCCATGAAGTTTTATTGCATCTGATACCTGAGCTTAATTTGTTATCCATGAAGTTTTATTAAGCGACTTTCTAAAAACAATGAAATAGAAATTATATTAAGCAGATGTAAAGCAGATTTGAATATTTACATCATAGTCTAACCAATCCAGAAATGTGTATACATCTGCCTAGAAGATTAGCATGCCTAGTTTTTCTATAGAGGTATTGGAATCCATGTGAAGAGGTTATACATGGATAAGTTTTGTAAATTGCTTGTTTTGACCATCAGAGACTTCTTATCTTCTGTTACATATTCTGTAATTGTGACTTCATTCAGACTTATTTGAATTTTAAAGATGGTGGCGCTCTGTTAAGTTACATTGTATTGTATGTATGCTATTTCCGTGGATATCTGGAGTATGTTATTTTTGGATACGTTATCATTGTTATAAAAAAAAGGTACAGGTACAAGAACCGACCGGAACCGAGGATACAGGTACAAGAACCAAACCGACAGTAGAGAGTACAGGGTACAGGTACACGGGTAAAGAATCGACCATGAAAGGTACATGTATAGGATTCTACCAAGAACCGAGCCGAACTAACCTTTATACACCCCTAGTTGTACTCGACGGCACATTTTATACCTCTGCTGGTATCCAATTAGCAATGTGAATATCGTTTTTAGTCATAATTTACTTTTGTATATGTAGAAACTACCTCAACAACCTAACACTTTGGTACTATATTTTACATTTATTTATCCTATTGTATCCAATTTATAAACAAACAAATAAACAGAAGGAAAAGGAAAAAAAACGGTCTATTTACTACAAAATTTATTGTGCAGCTTGGGGACAGGAAAATTTAGAAGCAGCTAGACGCGGGTCAACTTTCATAGTTCTCCTGGATCTACAGATCTATGAATATGAATTATTTGGGACAGTAGGTCTCACTCAAAAATCATATAATGATTGAATGCCTTCATGGATTTGGACCGTATATGCCGTTTTCTTTTAAACCTATTATTGGAGTTGTACATTTTAGGTTCCGAGGACTTATAACATAATAAAATAGGATCATCAAGAAGTAAATCCTAAAATCCTTATCTTATTATTTTACATAATACCTAGATTGTCCTAGATTAATTAATACTAATAAGATTAAAATTAATGAGCTAATTTAATAAAGATTAGTAAATGATTAGATTACTGATACGATTTAAATTTACGATTTGAGAATCAAAATCAAATTAAATCCACGGTTGGGAATGAAGTCCCAGCCGTAAATAGGAGTTACGGTTGGGTAATGCATATAACTTAGCCGTAAATTGGTGTATACGGTTAGGTTTGTGGGCACCGACCCAGCCGTATAAGAAACTTACGGTTCGGTTTTTTAGTAAACATAGTTGTAAGGAAAAATAGTTGAGTAGTCTACGGTTGGGTTTGGTACTGAAGCCAACCGTAGAAGTAAGTTACGGTTAGCTTTTGTGGTTGACCCAGCCGTAAGTGACCCTAAATGTGGTTGATTTTTTTCCAAAGTAGTTGATATTGAACACTAATACTAATTCATTGACGCTAAAAAGTAAATTTCATAATATTTTTCATTCAAGGAATGACATTACAATAAGAGAAAAGACATAAAGTACATAAATTAGACATGATAAGTTAAATATCGAAATACGAGTCCATTTCCATCAAAACATCATAGAACTCTTGATTCCTGAATTTTTCGCCAAAGACATCCTCATAAAGGATCTTCGAAAATTCATAGCATAGTTGAAATACACTTAGTTGAGTTGTATTGTAGGATACCTCCTCTTGGTTTCCACCATGATCTAAAACTTTCACATCGACCTAGTCGTAAACTAAAAAAAAAAAAAAAACCTAACCTCAGGGTCACTTACGGCTAGGGAACTAAAGTTACAGTTGGGTTTTCAAAATATGTATCAGGCTTAACTATATTGTTTACGGTTAAGAATATTTTCCTAATCGTAGCAAAAAAAAATGGCCAGTATTTACAGCTGGGAGTTCATACCATCCCGGTCGTAAGTGGGAAGTATTCAATTTTACGGCTGAGAGGATTTACTTTCCCAGCCGTATATCTGTATTTACGGCTAGGAAATATAGCCATGGGAAGTTACGATACTGAATTTTGAACCCTAATTTTAACAAATGTGCCCTAATTAAGCAATAAAATTAATTAAAAAATGATGGGTTTTTCGATTCATACCTTAAATGAGCCATTTTTGGTGGATTAGCAGGAGTTTCCTCTTCTTATTCGGTGGTTAATTCGTGGTGTGGCTCTGATAGACACATTTTAGTGTCTAATTTGCACCTTAATTTCTAGTGAG
>JAJJMC010019832.1:10839635-10857877 GCA_023531435.1 Papaver californicum | reverse complement strand
CGTGAAAAAATGGTGAAACCCTAAATATGCTTTTAAACAACGAATAAAAGCTAAAACAAGGAATAAAATGACTGAGATAAAGAAATTATTACCGTGTTTTGAACCAAAATCTTCTCCACAATTGATTTTCCTCTAGCCGCAGTCGTCTGTTGAGGGGAGCGTTTTTGAGATGGTAGAGGCGAAGCAAATGGGAGAGCGTTAAATACAGAAGAAACCGTAGGAAACACGGACGGACACTCACTTGGATGCACTGGACGCTCACCTAGGAAACACGGACGCTCTCCCAGTTGGACGTGTATACCAAAACGCTCTCCCAGTTGGACGTCCATTGGGCGCTCTTTCTTGTGGGCGTCCGTGAAACGCTACTATGGGTGGACGTTCTGTGAGTGGACGCTATTCTAGATGGACTTCTGGCATTGAAGCGTTTACTAGGAACATCGTTTATCACTAAACGTCCACGCAGTACAACGCACAATTTGTAGACGTTCACCGAATACAACGCTGGTACAATAGACGCTTATCAGTTTCGACGTTAAACATACGTCCACCCACAGTAGCGTAACAATATGCAAACACTCATGTATAGTTGCGTCTGCTTCCAGAATATGAAAAGCTCACATGAAGGGGCGTCCGACAAGATACGTCTTCATAGAGGAACGTCCGTGTCAACTCACGTTCATCTACAACAACGTTTTACAACAGACGTCATTTTAGTTGGACGTGTGATCATATTTATTCCAGAAACCGTTGTACAAAAAAAGAAAAAAGACCAAATTTTTTTAGTTTTTACTCATTGGTATACTCGCGTTGTTGGAGTTGCCCTTAGAAATGGTCCATGGAGGAACTGCATATATAATTGTTCATGCCGTAAAGGTTGAAAACATTATACTGTGAAACTTGTCAAGATTCTCGTTTCAACTGATCCCAGACACAATTGTACATGTCCTGTGTGGAGTAGTTTATACCATACAGATATAGAACATGTTTCACCTTGTGTAATCCCCTAAACACCAAAAGTGTCTTTGCATTTTTTGTCTCAAACTTCTAAAAAAAGCAGGTGAGTAAGAAGTGGGTAAGTTACTGACTTTCCATGTCAGGAAAGAATTTTTCCTCTTCCAAAATTTCTCTAGTCTATGAAATCATGTTATTTAGTATTACCCCCTTGAATACTACGTGTAACAAAAAGGTCATCTGTTCTTAACATCGCGTATTAAATCATCTCTAACTGCGGATGTAAAAAGTCCTACGCACAAGTTTTATTAAGACCTTTAAAAAGTCTTTGTCCGTACGTTATACGAGTCCAAGTTCATAGTTTGGGTGAACAACATTGTTCTTATCTTTCACATAAGAAACAGGTGAGAGGTACGCACTTTATATTTTTTCTTATTTCAAACAATAGCATCGATTGTGTCACTGTATCAATCTCAATCTTAAATTTTTCTCAATTTTCTTTTTTGAGCTTGAGAATCTTTTCAGAGGAAAGGCTCTACGAACCGGTGATAAACTGAACTGACCCAGTTTTTTTGTTTTTTAATTTTTTTGATCTTTCATACTCTTTTCCTCTTTATTTTAATCATCTTGTTATGGATAAAATTTAACTATCTTGTTTTGTAATCCTCTTTTTTTCTTTCTATTAAAATATATATTTATCTTGTTGATAGTTTAATAACATGAGCTTCCTCTAAATCCTAATGGTTTCTAATATCTTGTTTTGCAGCATTCTTTGATCTGTTTATAATGGTGAGCATCCATTTTTGGAACCTAGTAAGCTTTGTGTTTACTACCCTCTTGACAGTTTTGTCTTATTCAACAGTTTTGCTACCCATCAACTCTATGATGGCTCATGAAAGTTTGATGAAATTTGATTATCATTATTATATTCTTGATCAAGTTTTTGATTATGAGTTAACTCATCCGATTCAGTTAATTCCTCTGGTGCATTTAAAAAAAAAATCAAAATTGGGGTCTTCCCACCAATCATAGGCGTAAATTTAAGGCCACCTATACGACTCTAACTGTGATGTGTGTTTTTCAACTCCTTTCCATAACAGATTTTGTTTCATTCCTTTTCGGTATATCCTCTTATTTTTATCCTAAGTATTAAAATAATCTTCATACCTTAAATTTAGGTACGAAACATTCTAAATATCCCATTATAATTGTTATCACCAAATTCTCATTAGGCACTGAGTTCTCAACTGGGCATTATCTCGTTCTCACTATTTCGATCATGGATACCAACCCTAATAACCAAATTTTAAGCATTACTAGTCAGTTGAGATCAGCCAGTATCAAAGAAAATATTAGAAGACCTACCCGAAAATATGTTGGATCTACTAAAGCTCTGGTGGAAGCATCTGATGAATGGAGCAACAATCGCAATTGTAAGATTATTTCAGTAAACATTATTGAATCATCAGACGTCAAAGCTGAAATTAATTTGATCTGGAAGAAGTACAAGAACAAGGAATTTAGGGTTATGGGGAATAACCTTTATATTTTAAGTTCAACTCTAAGCAAAATCAGGAGGGAGTTATCCAAAAATCACCTTGGGATGTTAGAAGATGTCTCCTATCTCTAAAAAAGTATACAACCGGTATAACTCTAGATAAGTGGGAATTTACAACCCAAGAATGGAATGTACAGTTTAAGGATATACTCCTTGAGCACCACTCTAAAGCTATTATCAATGAAGCGGGTCCATCTGCTCCAAGAATCTAAGACTCAAAGAAGGGCGTTAGGGGATATACTAGCGGAGATATAATGGCATTTCCTACTTGTGAAGTGTCTTAGTATTCCACTCTTCGAGCTCCTTAGGAATTGATCTGTTCCTGAACTTGGAAAGAAGATATCTACTGATCCGAAGAACTGCAAACCAAAATATGGAAACATGATTACGACAATAATTGAAATGGACTTATGCAAACCTTTGATAAGAGGAGAATGGTGGAACATGGCTGCAAGAGGAGTTATATGGGTGAAATATCACTGGTTGAAGTAACCCATAACTTGTGTGATCAATGCTATATGGTTTATCATAATGATAGTGAGTTTGAAATGATTACTCAAGAACTAAAGGCTTTTGCAATGACTAAAGAGGAATTTGATATACATTATCCTGAAGTTGAAGCTAAAATAGTCATTGATAAAATTCTGATCATAATTCTATTTTTTTTATTCTGCTCAAAATATTGTAGTTACTGGCACTATCTGGATGATGGTGAAGCTAGGATAAACAAACGAGCCCGAAACCTTTTAAATAATATTGTTATCCAAGTTGATACCTTTCCTACTTCATATTTAGTTTCAGAACACCTTTAACAATGATAATGCTATTTCTCTCAATCCTTTATTTGTCGTTATGGGAGATACTGAGATGGTAGAAAATAGAGGGATAATGCTAAATACTAGGGAGCTATCACCATCATATCAAAGTGTTGCTGCAGAACTGGTAATCTTTATATCCTTTCTGTATTACAATTTAGATTTAGTCTCTCTTTACTTTTGTTTTTTCTCTCCAAGTATAAAAATTATTTCTTGGGATGTTCAAGGTTTTAACTCGAAAAATACTAGAGACCATCTGCATGACCTTATCAGATCCCAAAATCCGGATATCATTTTTCTTTGTGAAACTAAAAATTGTTTTTCTAAAGTCAAACCTTTAATAGCTCCTTACAATTACCCAAACCAATCTTTTATAGAATATGAAGGTCTGTCTGGAGGGTTCTTTGGAAGAATAGGTTCACTTGTGAAGTTCTTAGCAATCATTTGAATACTTTCAATGTTATCTTGCAATCTGATTTAAGTATGGGTACAATAACTATCAAAGGAAAAAAGAACAATGGTCTTTTATAAAAAAAAATAGGCAGGGAAATACATCAGCCATGGATCCTTATAGGTGACTTGAATTTTCATATATTAGATACCAATGACAGTACCTCTTCTTTGGATGGATGGGTTAAGTCTATTATAGATGATAGTGGCCTTGATGATATTAGATTATTGACAAATATTATACCTGGACAAATAACAAGTTAGGAACATATACAAAAAGATCTAAAATTGATTATGCTTTAGGAAATGGTGATTGGATTAGAAATTTTCCTAATTCAAAACTTTTTCATTTAACTCAAGTAGGTAGTCATCATAGTCTAATCATGTTTGTTTTTGATTCTACTCAACCTTATCACTGGAAACCTTTTAAGTTTTTCCTAACTTGGTTAAATGATTCTTCTTGCTCGGTTGAAATTGCTAATGCTTGGAAAAAAAGCTTTGTAGGCTCTCCGGCCTATCAACTTGTTAAAAAATTACAGGTTACTAGGCAATATCTTTCTAAATGGAACAAACTTCATTTTTGAGATATCAACAAACATATAGATGATTGTCAAAGACAACTTGATAATCTTCAAAATCAGGGTTTCTCTCTTAATAATGATTCCCAAGTTGTTATGGTTAATGCTGAGCTAAACAAATGGCATAAGAGAAGACATAAACTGTACCAACAAAAAGGGGATACTTTTCTAAAAGAAACGAATTACAACACAAAGTACTTCCATACTAAAACCAATATAAAAAAGCGAGAAACAATATAGATTCTCTTCAAGATGCTCATGGTCAGTGGCTTCACTCGAATGAAGATTTGAGTTTACTCATTACTAATCGTTTTAAGGATATAAGTACTTTTGTTTGTCCTACTCTGGATGGATCTTTGTTCATGTCTCTTCCTTGTATTATTACTTCTGAACATAATAGTAATCTGCTAAGATTATCTAGCAATGAGGAAATCTAGATAACTTTAATGAGTATGGCTAATTAGAGAGGTCCTAGCCCTGAGGGATTTCAAGCTGGGTTTATAAGTCTCAATGGGAAATAGTTGGTGAAGATGTTTGTTTTATGATCAAGAATTTTTTTAAAACAAGGCATATTCTTAAACATATTAATTGAAAATATATATCTCTTATTCCAAAGAAGAAAAAATCTACAAACCCTGCTGATTTTAGACCTATTGGGTTATGCAACACCTCTTACAAGCTTATTTATAAGATTATTTTTAACATAATGAAGCCTTTAATGGAGAAGATAGTCAGTCCTTATCAAGCAACATATATTTTAGGGAGATTAATCAGTGATAACACTATTATAGCTCAGGAAATAATTCATTCCATGATAAAAAAAAAGGTAGAACTGGTTGGATGGCTTTAAAGTTGGATATTTCCAAGGCATTTAATATACTTAAATGGCCTTTTCTCATCAAGGTTTTAAAGTATCTTGGCTTTGATAATGATTGGTGTGAGTTAATTCATCAATGCATAAGCACTACTTCTTTGTCAGTGTTACTTAATGGTTCACCATGACCCTTTTCAAATCAGCAGAGGGATCGGGCAAGGTGATCCTCTTTCACCATATCTTTTCATCCTAGCAATGAAATTCCTATATACAAGACTAACTGAAGCTCAAGAAAACAAAACTATTAAAGATCTTAAAGTGGCTAATCAGGCTCCTGCAAAAACAACCACCTACTATCTTCCGATGACTGCTTAGTCTTTACTCAAGCTTATCTTTCTTCTATCAAAAATCTTCTGCAGCTTTTAAGTGATTATAGCCAACAATCTGGTCAGGTAATTAACTTTGATAAATCTTCGGTTTATTTTAGTAAATATATTGATAAAGATGTCGGTAATGAACTTAGTAATATTCCTGGAGTTAAAGCAATGAGTTCAACAGATAAGTATCTTGAATCCCCACTTCTTCTGGGTCATTCCAAACAAGAGGCTTTCAAGTTAATAAAAGATAATTTTACTCAATGATTATCAAGCTAGTCTTCTAAGTCTCTGACACAGGTAGAACACTAATGGTGAAGCATGCTCTTAAAACTGTTCCTCAATATCAATTGGTGAGGTCATAACTCCAACAAAGGTGCTAACCTTATGGCATGACACAATTTTTTTAAGAGTAAAGAAGATGGAGGTCTAGGTTTCAGGGATTTTGAAAAGATGAATATGTCTCTTCTAACCAAATTAACCTGGAGAGTATGCAATAATTCCAACCTACTTTGTGTTCAAATTCTTAAAGCCAAGTACTTCAAAGATGTAAGTCTTCTTCATAGGAATTTTTCCAAAAAAAACTCTTCATGGGTCTGGAAAGGTATTGAAGATGGTTTTAGATGTCATAAAGCAACATTATATCATATAAATTAAATACGGGAAAAAGGAAAGGATATGGCAAGACAGATGGATTCCAGGTCTCATCAATCCACCTATTCATGTTGATGACTATGTTCGTGAGTATATCTGGGTTAGTCAGCTTCTTCTTCCTAACAACAGTAGTTGGAATAATGCTCTCATTCTCTAACTATTTGATAGGGATACAACTTTTATAATTCAAAGTATGTTAATTGACACTTTAAGGGAGGATGTAATGATATGGATACTAAACAAAAATGGAATTTTCAGTATCAAGAGTACTTACAAGCAATTATCTAATGTTGAACTCACAACTCAACATGAAAATATCCCTACAAGAATTTGGAAATAGATATGAAGGAGTAATGTGGCTCATAAAATTAAGTTTTTTTGTGTGGAAATGTTTAAAAAACATCACTCCAACAAGAAGCAGACTATCCCGCTATGTTCATTCCATAGAAAATCAGTGTGGTATGTGTGGCACTCAAGAGGAAACTTGGAGCATATAATTCTAGATTGCACACACTCAAGAGCTGTTTGGAGACTGATTAATGTTGGTATTGATGCTGTCAAACGAAATTGTAACTCAGTTTCTGAATGGATTATTTCATGGTTTTCTGACCTAGGCATTATGGATAACTCACAATCTGATCAGTGGGTTCCTATGTTGATGACAGGTTGCTAGATACTTTGGAAAGATAAATGTGAATCTATCTTTCAAGGGAAAGTGCTAAACCCATTAAACTCTTGCTACATATTTTATTACTATTTGAACCATAGTCTTAGCTTATCTGATTCTAATAATGTTGTTCCAGAGCATGTTGGTTTAAATTCTCATTTACTATCTGCTTGTTGTCCACCTGAAATTGGTATTATTAAAATTAATAGTGATGCCTCTTTCTGTCACACTACTAACCAACTTGGTACTGGTTCGGTTTTTCGTACTCATAAAGGTAGATGCACAGGGATCGGGGGTTCATACGCTGAAGGAATAAGGAATCTAGAGCAAGGAGAGGGCTTGGCTATCCGTGACGCATTAATATGGTCCAAAGCTCTGAAGTGGAATAGAATTCATATTGAGGCAGACCCAAAGCTTTTCATTGATTCGATTTTAGAAGAGGTCCCAATTATACAATGAGAAATAGAAATCCTCTTAATGAAATAAAACATCTTAGCTTCTTTCTTAATTATTGCAAGTTTTCTTATGTTAGTAGGGATGATAACCAAGTATCTGATGGTATCTCCAAGTTAGTTAGAAGAACTAAAGTTAGTATGGAAATCTATCAAAACTATCCATCTCTAGTTTGTAATCTTCTAGCAAAAGATTATAATTTTTATATGATTTATTTCATAAATAAAATTCTAATTTTATCAAAAAAAAATAATTTACTTTTTAAATTAGATTTCTTCTCCATGCTTTTTTTTTCACTTTCAGTTGTTTTCAGTTTTTTCCTATAAATGCACGCACTCCCAATAGATTGATTTGATAGCCTATACACCTTGCAAGTTCTATTATGATTATTTAAGACCAATTAACCTCTCGAACTTTTAGGGTATTCTAGCATTAACCCCTGCACACCACATGATAGTTTTAATTTTAGCGCAAAGTTTTGTCTCTATGTACTACATATTCCTGGACACTCTAATTTGATATATCATGTAGTAGTTATATAATTAAAATTATTGGCATGTCTTTTACACAGGTAATCATGGGTTCATTTTTCCACTGTAGTTTGGTTTTGGACCGAGTGTTACATGATGATGGGATACTACTATGAGAAACTTCTGAATCTCCATAGTTTGTTCAAATCTATATGCTTCATTCTACTTGCATATATTAGCATCATTCACTTTTCATAGTTGAGTCTCTTTAGCATTTTTATGTAATGATCTTACCGAATTTTTTTTTAACTGCATTAAGACTATATCTCTCTTCATATGTACTAATGTAGATACTTATAAGGCTATGTGATGATCAAATATAGAAAAATAAAGGAAAAAAATAAATCTTACATGGTATGGTTGAGTGTACCTTGACTGATATATAGATAATAGATGTGTTTTAAGTGGTTTTGTATTCATGACAGACCTTGCACGTAAATATCAATTAAGACGTGTTTGTTGGTTACTGATGAATAACATGTTTTATATTTCGATGCCGTCTCACCATTTTTTTTATAGGTAATGAAGGAATTTTAGAATTTAAGGAAAATTTGTATTTTGTGAGGTAAACATATATGTTATGTTTAGAAGATAGAATGTAAACCATATATGAAATATTAGTTTTTGATATGCAAATGAATATAACGTGTGAAGAAACGTTGGGTTTTGCTATTGGAGTATAGATTATAGTTTATTTGTAGATAAATTGCATGTAAATGAATATTATATGGGCAATTATCACCTCTTGTGTATGTTGGGTATGGAAAATGGCCAAATAAAATGTAAACCCTCAATTTTTATTGGTTTGGGTCCAAGATCTCTAGAATTCAAGCTTTAGCTCAACTTTCAACCACAAACCTTGTAATTGTCCTCAAATTATATATACAATTTAGGAGGGTTTACACGTGTAGTAAATATATGACCTCATAGATAGTAAAATATCTCCAATATTATAGAGTTAAATCCTTATAAATATCTTATGTGATAAAATCTTAACCGTTTAATTTTACTTTAAATAAATAAATAAAAAATATGAAATTGATGTCATTCCAGAGTCTAGTTAAGCTTTCTTTACAACCTTTGTATTTAGTATGTTATCCCTCTTACTTTGTAGGATCTATCGGAGATGAATTTATCTTACATGGGGATCTAAAATCCCGTGTGTCATGAAAAAAATAAAATTTACACCTTCTATTAGAGATGCTATTAGTCTTTTTGACCAAAATAAATCTCTTTTCCGTATACTAGTGTATCGGGGATATTCCAAAGGAATCATCAAATTGTTAATTTGTCATTTTTTTTTGCTCTATTATGGACCTAGTAAACTACGAAACAAGATTGGAATTTTTTTTAATGTGAGAGTTTGTAATTTGCAATCAAACATAAACTGAGCGACTAAGTTTGGGATGTTAAATTATTTTTTGATTGGTAGCCATGTTTTGGCCACGCGACCCTAGCTAGTCTTATAACATCTAGTTGATCTAACGACTGTAATTAGATCTCCTATTTATACCCATGTGCCACTCAATTTCAAATCGCACCTTCTGGACACTCTAATCTCAAACAAATTGCAAATTTCTACAAATCTCTCTTAATTTGTTATAAAACCTTTCTTATTTCAATATTTTTTTTTGAAAAAATTGAATCCTAAAAAGTTTATAGTCCCAAACATACTATGGAAGAAGATACTGTGATTTGAAGCAATTATGTTCTCCTTATGCTGGATCTAATCAGTGGTGTACAACGACAACAACAAACACTTTGGGAAAACATTCTTAAGATATTTGTTCAGGAAACCTTGACTTTCAAGGATTATGATTTTACTGGGTTGTCGAGTCGTTTTGATATGATTAGCATTGAAATAAACTCTTGGGTAGCTATGATGATGCAAAAGAAATAAAGTGATGCAAGAGGTGATATGAAACTGAGCGCGATGAGGTAAGAATAAATTGAGATTTTGAGTTCATAATCATTATTTTTGAACTTGTTTTGATCTTTAATATTATTTGATTTGCAAATTGCAGTAACATAAAACTCGAGAAAAGTGGCAACGAAAAAAAAAATGGTTTCAAGTACGAATCATGTTTTCACATCCTTACAAAATTGAACCTTTATAACCATGATCACTTGGATGGTTATGCTCCACCACTTACATAACTATACCATGCTACACTTGTTTCTCAAGTACATCTAACAACTACACCACATTCCTCACAAGAAACTAGCTCAACCCCCTAAATCCCCACTTGAGTACCCTCTTCATGATAATATTAGTCTTAGGTTGTGTTTAATAACAGGGAAAGGAAACAATTCCATCGAAAGTATATTCCATGGAATCAATATCCTGGGGAAGGCAAGGAAAGACTTTCTATGGAATTCCATAGAATTAAGTTAAAAACATACTTAAGACCACGCTTTTTTTTGGAAATGGGCACACAGTTCTATAAAAAAAAATTTGTAACCAAACAACGAAAAATACGTTATTTCCATGAAAAGATGGCTAATTCCATGAAATTAAATCCTATCAAACACAACCTTAATGTCAATGGTAATCAAGGAAAATATGATGGCCCAAGTCAACAAAAATCCAAAAAAATGAGAAAGGTTGCCCAAGTGTCAACTCAAGCCGGTTCATCATCATCTTCATTTAATGAATTCAACAGTAAAGAGCATTGCATGAAATATGAAAGAAACAAAGTTGTTAAAATAAATTAGCATAAGGAAGTGGAAATTCAAATACAGAAAATTTGTCGATCTTTTGATAAACATTTTTTAAACAACACATGAGAGGGATCTTAGCAATGGACGCGCCAAAAATGAATCGATTGCAACTATAAGCCCGACAATAAAAATTTGAGAGTATTGTTGAGATTTAAAACGTACCAAACTAATGAAAGGCTCTTCTTCAAATGCTTGAATCCCATCTGCAGCTACTTTGAGTGGTTTGATCTTGATTTTTCTCAAACTAAGGCACTTCCAATCAAGCTTCCATCACCACAGAGTTGTATTGTCTATGGAGAAGAAAATAAATGTATTAAAAATTATCCATTAGATAATCAACCATACTTCAAAGGCAACTTCAATTCTCAATTAGCACTAAAGGAATGTAAGAACCAACATAATTTCAAAATAGCTTACATGGTGTGCAAGAACAATCCAGATGCTATTGTAATTGAAACAAAGGAAACATTGAACGGAAAAGTGTATAAATTATGTAAGAAAGTTAAGAGAAAATCTTCAAATGTAGGATGCAACAATCTAATAAGATATTATATTTTTATAAATCTTGTATTTTCTTATAAAAGATAAAAAACATTGTTTTAAATCCATTGCTAATATCCATACACAAAAGATAACATGAAGACACAAAAGATAATAGAGATACATTGACAAACAAATAACCATGTAAGAATAATAGTTTCATGTACTTTTTAGGTTTCTTTTTTCCATTTGGATCTGACAAGAGTAAATGTAATTTTGTTGGTAACAAAACCAACATTTTTAAATTTTGATTGAAACTGAGTTGAGAAGATCCATGACAAGCTTTTCTCTTAACCCTTTTTCCAGATTTTGTTGTAGTTTGTTGAGAAAATTCACCAATATAGCTATGTGAATTGTATTTGCTCTTCTTTCACCCCCAGCAGTACTCGATTCACTTGCAGATGAACCAAAATTTTCTATACTTGGTCTTCCTCTTTGATGGTTATGGGACATGATTGGTGTACTTTGAGCTATCAACACATGTTCTAGACTTTTGGCCCTTTGGCTTAGATTCAACTGCTCTTCCAACACAAGTTTTTTGGTAGTGACATGTTGGTCTACACCTCTTATGAGTTATAGTCCTCTTCACACCTGAGGTTCATCATAAGACAAAAAAAAAATTCCCCTAGTCTTCTTATTTTATGTTCACTGGAGCGCTTGATCATTTCTTCGATTTGTCTTTGCACATAAAGAAAGAAAGAAGGGGAAGATATGAGTTAGTGGTATAAAAAGCTAGAGGATGTGCACTATATGTACTATGAAATCCTAAGAGAATATTTGTTATTACCCTATATTTATTGCACAAGATATATTCAATAATAAAAAATATAAGATATTTTTAACAATTAAAATATACCTCTACCTAGACATCTTTACTTTCCAAAAGATGAAACTCTAAAGCATATGTTTTCTATAAAAATTGATTATTTAGAAAGGGTTATAATATGTACAACATGAAAATAAAAAACATTAGTTAGTAAGAGTTGAGGAAGGAAAAACATATGAAAGGAAAAACAAAAAGCATATGTCACTTACTCAGCAGGCCAGTTTGGTCTATACGAGTGTAGTTGTCGATACTATCAGTGGATGTACTTTTGCGCAAACATTTCATCGCGACAACTAATTTCATATATGTAGACTGCCCCATAAAACCAATTGCATACGTACGTTGATGACATTCTTCATCCACTTCAAGTAATTTTCCTATCAATTTCTCAAATAATTATTCTGTCATGCCTAGACGTTATTTGGATTTTCTTGAAGTATAACCAGTTTAAGGAGTGAAATAATCATTCATCATTTTTCCATCATGCCAATCTCGATCTCGGCTAAATCGTGATCATTTTTTCACTTCCTTAGGCACCGATTGACGAATAATATGCCAATGAACATCCAGTGTCATTAGCTGGAACAATAGCACAACTTTTTCTTCTTCATCACTTGAAATATCCAAATCAATTCCACATGTATATCTCACATAGGCACGCATAAAACGCATATTGTACCTTTGCAACAATAACTTTAGTTTAAATTTCTCAGTACCATATATCAAATAGGGTTCAATCAACATTCAACACCAATAAATTAGTATCATTTCATTTCAAATAGAGATTTGATCATCAATACATCATAAAAAAGTAATAATCATGGATTTTTTAACTACATCTATGTTCTAATGTTGTTATTGAGTTGTATATAATGTAACTAATCAATCTAATATCAGGAATTTCATGATTATCAAAAAATAAATTGCATACAAACCCTATAAGTAGAATGACTTGCCTATGGTGATTTTGTGGATGAAATTTAAAATTGAAAGATGCAATGACCCCACTTATAAGTATAGAACAAACACTTTAATTTCACACAAAAAATCGATTTAGAACACTTTCAAAAACAAAAGACGAAAAAATGTTATAAATTTAGAGGAAGAAAAAAATTGGGTGGAGAAGAATGAAAAACTCAGACTGTATCTGGTGGTATAAACCTCAACCCATTGACTGAGACGGAAGCTAGATAAAATCTCTCTCCTATAGTAATTGGTTTTCTGGATCTTCTTGACTTACCTATAATATAGCTATAGCTAAAGAAAACACCAACTATAATGTTTGGCCTTAGTTCTCTGATATTTTACTCGCTGTGATGACGATGTAAACTGAAATCACCGGATAAGGGATATAAAATCAATATGTTATTTGTTAAATACATACGGATTATTTTTAAAAAAGAAAAAGTTTGAAGGACTAATAGTTAATTCTTCTAAAAGAATCAGGTGTTTCTTGGTAGGAGAAGATCTAAAATACTACTAGTTGAATGAAAAATCAAAGAAAAATATTAGTAAAACTGAATACCCATCGTGGGGTAGGAAGTTTGTATGATCCCATGACAAGAGACCCACACCAAATCTAAGTTGGCCTCTCTCTTTCCATGACCACTTTAATCTCTCTCTGTCTCGACATTGGAACATAACTCTATTTTCTGAGTCCAAATTTATACACTCCTTACCGGGGTGCACGTTACTGCTTTCCTTATTTGACAACAAAATTTAAAAAAACACTTTCCTTTTATCTAGAATTACGTTCAAAACACTTAATAACAAAAAATGTACCCATCAATTACCGAACCTCCACTAACACCTCTAGCTTCATGCTTTCTCTTCCGTCTTTAATCTCTAATTTTTCTAGTTGCGAAACTAAGATTTGTAAAAAAAATAATTAAATGCTAACCGTGTAATCCAACCTAATTCAACCGGATCTACTTGATTTTTGGCTTTTGAAATCAGGATTTGTTGCATATATCGATTTATGAGAAATCAATAAATATAATAATATCAGGTATTTTAAGTTTCATTGATGGAGTTTTTGGTTGCTGTGATGAATAAAAGATCTGATAGAATGGAAAAGATCTCAAAGAGGGATTAATCGTACTGCAATCAAGCAATCAAAACTCTTAACGTTATCTAGGGTTAAAGCTTGTCTTGGAAGAAAATGATGAGTTTAATTGAGCTAGAGATGTTACTTGAGTTTTGGGATTGGGAGAGAAGATGGAAAAACAGATGACTATTAAAAATAAAAAAAAAAGAAGTAAAACAACGAAGTGGCTTTTGAGATTTTACTGATAAATAAGGAAAGCAGTAACGTGCACCCCGGTATACGAGGGGTGAACAAATTAGGACTCCTCTTTTCTCTTTACTTGTTGGTTAAATATATATGTAAAAGTCCAGATATAATAAATTTCTGCATTCAATTCTTTTGAGTTCGTTTGGTATCCACATCTTATTAACTCCTCTATCTCTGAGAAACACATTGCCAAATCTCCTCATCTTCTTAATATATATAAACATAAATACAGAGGGAGTTTAAAGAAAAATCAGGAAAACAAGATAAAAGGAAATGAGAGGAACAGATGCAAAGAAAGCTCTGGGTTTGTCAATGTCGATTGGGTTTATTAGTTCTAGTCTCATTATAATACATGTCATTGTTGGTTCTGCTACTACTACTATTACTGATGATCATCATCATGAGAATTCTAACAAGTATAATCAAGAAATGAATCGGATGAAGGGTATTAAAACTACGTTTCTTAGAAGAAATTTGGTTTCTGTTCCACCACCTCCTTCAATTTCGCCTTCTCCTAGCCATCCACTTCAAGAGGTACTGCATGTTCTACTTTTATTATCTTTTCTTATGTTCTTGATTCAAACTTCTTGTTTCTTCATAGTATTTCAGTATAATTTCTTGATTAGTAAAAATGGGTTACTGTTATTTTTGTGAATTGTGAAACTTACTGGTTATGCCAGAGATTGTAATGGAGGGTGTGATGTTCCTTGACCCACATTTGAAATGCGGTCGTCAATTCTGTGATTGACCTAAGTCACCATTTTTTCTATTATTTAATAGTATGGTGTTTTTTTTTGTAGGTAATGGGTCTTCTTAGATTTGTTTGTTGGATTAACATGAATAACATGTTGAACCCTTCAATTCTGTTCTGTTTTTGGAAGAACATTAAAATGGTTTTTAAGTAATAAGTTTTTGATTATTGAACTAATCATTTCTATTTATATGTTTGCAGATTTCACAGATAGATTCACGAGTATATAAAGTAACGGCTTATGGTGCAGACCCAACAGGAAAAACGGATAGCACGAAAGCACTGCAGCAAGCATTTCTTGACGCTTTTAATGCAGCAACTACAACGGCAACTGGAAATGATAAATTTGATGAATTCTTAATGCAAGGGATCACTGATCTTGGAGGTCCTCAGATTAACCTTGAAGGAGGTTCATATACGATCAGCTGTCCTTTACATTTTCCACCCACAGGAGGAGGAAACTTAGTGGTAAATTTTATATGCCGAATTCACTTGTAAAGAAACGTCTAATGCACATAGTACTGATATTTTGCTAACAATAATACTTTTTGGTCTGAGCAGATTCATGGAGGATCATTACGGGCATCTGAAAGTTTTCCGAAAGATGGATACCTAATCCAGCTTTCCGCATTGTCTTGGTCATCTAGTAGTGACCTTGATTCAGAGAACAAGGATATCAAACAGAATAATGATAGTAGTAGTTCAAAAAAAGAGGATACTGGAATGGAACAAGAACTTACTTCATCAGCTTACGCATACGAATACATAACTATCAAAGCCGTTATGTTAGATGCGAACTACACAGGTGGTGGAATTTCAGTTATCAACTCACTCAGAACAACCATAGATAACTGTTACATATCTCATTTCACAACAGATGGAATTCTAGTCCAAGGTGGCCATGAAACCTACATACATAATTCTTTCTTAGGTCAACACATAACTGCTGGTGGTGATCCTGGTGAAAAGAATTTCGGAGGAACTGGAATTAACATAATGGGTAACGACAATGCAGTAACGGATGTTGTAATCTTCTCGGCTGAAATAGGCATTAGGATATCTGGTCAAGCTAACATTCTTACTGGGGTACATTGTTATAATAAGGCCACAGGTTGGGGTGGAACTGGGATATATCTAAGTGCAGCAGGCTCAACTCAAACACGGATAGTCAATTCGTATCTGGATTTCACTGGAATCGTTGCTGAAGATCCTTCACAACTTCATATTTCTAATACATTTTTTCTTGGTGATGGTTTCATTCTTCTGAAATCGAATAGGGGCGAGATACTTGGAGTTAATATTGTTGATAATATGTTTTCTGGAAGTGGTAAAGGAATTGATATTGTTCAGTTAGATCAATCCAAGTCGCCATTTACAACAATCGATCAAATTGTTGTTGATCGAAATAATGTACGAGGAATGAATCTTAGATCAACTGTTGGTAAGGGATCGATACAAGGGAATGGAAGTTCATGGAGTTTAGATTTTAACGGGGTTTTATTATTTCCGAACCTCATCAAACATGTACAATATACTTTAAGTACATCGACGGGGTCGTTTCCTAATCATGCCCTGACAAATGTAACTGGTAATAGGGTTGTTGTTGAGTCGGATAAACCTGTTGCTGCTAAAATTTTCGTTGCAGTTGATCAAAGTATGACGATTGATAGTTGATTCTCGTGGAACTGATTTATATATATGAATTGATACAATATGAAACTCCCCATTTATGCATCCTTTTCATTCGTGTACAATTTGTCGAAACTGAAAAAAAATTCAAGTTGAGAAATAGCTTGTATCTGCTGCATTTCTAGCAGTGAATGTGTGCATTATGCACTATAATTTGCCAGTATTATGTAATTACGGATATAACTGACTTAAGAGTTGGGGGTGAGCCGGAGTTTACATGGTGGTTTTTGATGTTGAACTAGATTAAGTAATTTGAGTAATAAATAAATCAATGTATTAGTATGTTGTTATCGAGAAAACAACAACAATGTATTAGTCTGTGTTGTGTTTAAACTGGGAAAGGTTTGATGAAATAGTCTTTTTACCGAATGTGTATTTGGCAGACAAACCAATCCCTTAATTGCAGAGGCTACTCTACTGAGTCTGAGCATCTTGAAACTGAAAATTTTCGTGTTTTCCATCAACTAAATCGTACTACTTGAAGTTTTTATCTTGGATATGTGCACAACCTTGGTAGAGCGGAGGACTGTAGTCGTACCAGATAATCCTTAGGGCATCCATAGTCATGCGATGATACCCATCGATCAAAGATCAAAAAATTTGATCTTTGATCCCGCTCAAAAACAGCGGGGGATGATCAAGCGAGGGGCTAAAGTACCGCTTACGTTCAAGCGAAGTATCAAGATATCGCTTAAAAAGACGGACGGGAGACTAACAATTCGCCTGGTACAAGCGAGATTCTTGTCTATCGCCTGCAAAAAAAAAAATACAGACGAAATCCCAACATTTCGCCCGTGTTCTTAGCGAAATCTCAGTATCT
The DNA here is from genome assembly GCA_023531435.1 of Papaver californicum. Lineage (NCBI taxonomy): Eukaryota > Viridiplantae > Streptophyta > Magnoliopsida > Ranunculales > Papaveraceae > Papaver > Papaver californicum. The sequence goes on along the minus strand of JAJJMC010019832.1, from coordinate 10,840,393 downwards.
CACTTGTATAAACGAAGTGCCAAAATCTCGTCTAGGATTTGTGCGAAAAAATCGTGTAAAAATAGAGCTGGCGGGATGCTGGAGTGCCGCTTGCACATAAGCGAGAGAGTAGAATATCGCCTATAGAGCGTGCGATGAACATACATATGAACGGTCACACCTGAGCGAGGCCTTGGAGTCTCGCCCAACTCCAAGCGGAGCCTTGGAGCCTCGCCCCGGTCCAAGCGATACCTTGGAGTGCGGCCCAACTTCAAGCGACGCCGTAGCATCTCGCCCTTGTTCAGAAATTTTAGGCGGAATTTCAGCTATTCGCTTATGTGTAGGCGAGCTTCTGGTGCCTCGTCTGGTGGAGCGAAAGTTTAGCATCGCGCTTGAGCTGGCAAAATGTCAACTCTTCGAACCCGTGTTTTTAAGCGAGATGCTTGCCCTTCGTCTGTTCACAAGCGAGAGGTTACAATTTCGCTCGACTATAATTTTTAGTCGACGATCACGACTTCTTTTAATCCTGAATAGTGATTTTCAACGATTATAACCTAAATATAATCGCACAGCTGTGGCTGTTTTTCACCGATCATCGATCAAATATAATCTTTGATCGTCAATTTGATCGATGATTGGAGATGCTCTTAGGTCATTGGTTCGAATCCGGTAGGTCTTACCTTCTTTACTCATTAAAGTGGTCTGTAGCATTACTGTCTGAACAGAGCTAATAAAATTTATTTTTCAGATCGATAATACAGAAACTTGTTAAAAGAATT
>JAJJMC010019832.1:10765237-10839625 GCA_023531435.1 Papaver californicum | reverse complement strand
TGTTCGGCAGAAAATATACGATATTAGATACATATTTGGAAGAGCAATATGCTTAAGATTCAGATTACGGTTTGAAGAGAATCAATACTTAAACTGGACCAAAAGAGATCAGATGTCATGCGGTTTTGGAAATGAAGGAATCAAAAACAGTGACCAAATAAAGCTGCATATACAGCTTGAACTGGTGGATTCAAAACTGGACCCATACAAGTAGTATTACTCCACCTATTAAGCACATTGTGAGCACCCACATTTCACCTCAGGTCAGATTTCATTCTCTCCGGGGTGCCCAAAATAACCAATTAAATCAAGAAATGACAGATGGATCTCAAGCTTAGTCTTTTTGGTTCACTATGACATCTTAACTTTTGAATTGATGCATGGTACTAGTATCCCTCATAATAACCCCAAAACGGCATGACACAAGTGATATGAGAGCTCAAATCACGTGTTGCCTGGATCAGGTCTGTTGTTAAGCTTGGGTCAGTATCAGATAGATGCTCAAACATACCACAGCTGCACTAACATCACTTGCATGGAAAATTCTGTCTACTGTATGTCTAACATGAAGTCTAATATGAAAGTGTTTATCCAAGGAAGCTATTCTTGAGTTGCATAATGAGTTTAACAGAAAGCCTTTAGCTAATTATATATTATACAACTGACTAGAACATATAGTTACAATGATGATCATTGGTCAAATCCTAGTATACGTCTTATTAAACAAGATTTGGAAACAGAGTAGAATCACTGAAGCGGAAAACATATAAACGACCTTCATTATAAGCATTATTGCCAAAAGACTAGCTTTCAATAAAATATGAAAATATAAAACTCACCGCATATATATATATTCCCATATGCAGCTCGAAGCTTTCCTCCTTATGTACAACACCCTTTTTCCTTTAGGAAACAATGCGTTATATAAACGAACATATGGCACAATATGTGGTATATTACATATGAAAACAACATCACGGGATAAAAAGACCTCTTTACCTCAAACATCTTTTACAATTGCGAACAAGTAATCAACCCTTTTTGTTGCAGCAAATACCCTTCACTATTCAAGGCTCTCCTTACTGCACAATAGAGATCCAACCATGATGACGGATATTCATCTGACAAGCCCCACATAAATGTTGGGTTTGGACTTGGTAGGTAAGCAGCAACCAAATCCAGAACTGAAGTAGCTGGTCTCAATTGACGGGGGAAATTGAAAGCCAAATTATCAACTTTGTGCTCGTAAATCTTCCCATTACGGTCCAGCTTATATTTTGATGTCCCTTGAAACTGCCCACTTGCTTCCCATGGAACCCTTGGAATACCTCTCAAATTCCATCTGATTAGAATAACATTCTCAGAAGGCTGCCAAATTCTCAATACCTCGAGAGATATTTCTCGAAATAAAACTCGACCATGAAAGCGCAATGCCCAGAATATCAATTTATATTTCTGCATCCCCGTGAACGTGTTCAATGGGTCTATAAATGTTATATCATCGCTGCACAGAATGTTACACATAAACTAACATAATTATGATTGCTTCACATATTCAAAGGTCTAAGCTTTATAGCATTGACATATTAAGATGCACTTGTACGTTCCAATAAATATCTCAAAAATATGCAAACAATTACACTGATACCGTGAAAAATAGAAGAAATTAACGAATTCAAACTCAAGCTATATTATACTATTCCAGTGGGTCTGCAAACTAGTCTAATTTCCATTGTTAATTCGTTTATGTATGTATGTATTTATGTCCTCTCAAACAATTCATGTTCAACTCCTTTCATTTCTGATTCTTCCTGAGAGACGATTAAAAACTCATTGGTAACAACTGCAATCCTTTTCCTAGAAAACATGAAAAATGATTTTATTAAACCTAAAATCCTAAATTCACAACACAAAAAATTGCCACCAATTTGACACAAACAAACAAACAAAATAAAATAGAATCCTTGAATAACCAAACCCTAGAATTAGCAAGTAAGAAAGTCACAAGAACAAGAACCTGTAAATATCATAATTGAGGTCTTTAGAGAACAATAAAGGCAAGTCTTCTCGAAGTGTCCGCACAGCGAGACCGACGTTCACATAGAAGTCATTTTTCTTCTGCTTGTTATTGTTGTTGCTGTTGTCAGTAGAAGTAAGCTTGGAGCTGGAGAGTTCTTTATCCTGTGCAACAAATAGTTCTGTTGTTTGGGGTGGAATTTCAAGTTTGAGACAAGGATTATTATTATGATTAAGTACTGAAGAAAGCTTTTGGTATGTGGTGGTGGTGGTAACAAGTTTTTCTTTAAGAGATGATTTAGTTGTGGATTGAAGAATAACAAGGGATGATGATGAGTGAGAGATATTTGGGACATGAAAAGCCATTTGTTTTCTATCTATCCCTCGCTCTCTTTATGTTTTTTCAGACAATCGATTATTAACTATTCAAGAGAAGCAGAGCGTGAGAGGGTTGGCTTTGGTTGGTTAACAGTTAGACAAACAGAGGCTTATTTGTAAGTTTGAACTCACCGAGTCGCATACAACCACACAAGAGGTACCGAATCCTCTATTTAGCTTTTACACCAAAAAGATGCCGAATTGGTATTCTATATAAATCGAATCGTACCCGGTAGAATCTCTGTACAACAATACTCCATATAGGAATGACATCATTATAAAATAAAATTTTATGCTCCCAACTTTGTCATACATCAAAGTTTAAGATGAAAGATTCTTGTAACCATTTTGCAAGACCATTTTTCTTCTAAGTGGATTTGATGTGTTTTTGTTGTGCATAATTAGATACAAATATCTAATTTTCAGTGTCGTGGTAGAGTTTTTTTTTGTGGATTGTGTTACAGCAAACTTCATTTATTTATAATGTGAAACTAAACATACTGGTATCCAACACAGATTTGCATCACTCACTAAGTGATGCCGTGATTGAGTATTGTGTATGAAGTGATGCACATGTCTCATGTCGTCTCCAAAATCATGCATAGTTACTCAAGACTAATTTTCTATTGACGAGAGTGACAGGGTAGTGTTCGTGATCATTGCCAGCTTCCACGACTATCATGCATCAATATCAAGCTATTATTGACATAATCCTTTTTTGATTCATTCGTGGTGACTCATCGCCTTGCACTTATACCATGAAGTTCTTCACTGATAATGAATATTAGCTTACTCAACCGCAAACGCCTGGCATAAATTAATAGCGATGACATCACCATGCCCATGGCTGGCACTACTAAGATGCAATGCTTAACAATGTTGAATATTATAGTCTACTCGATGTACTTAGTCATTGATAGACTTACTAACCTTACTAGACTTAACACTAGTAATTAGTTTACTCAATTAATTAAATAAAAGAGTCATTCACATAACACAACTATCAAATCTATGAGATATCAAATATGTCACAGGGGATACTCATCATGGTATTGGTCTGACGGTTTACATTCTGTGCGGTGTAACTGAATACCCATGATGAGAAAGAATTAAGTCGAGCATTACAAGATGAGTAGTTAATGGATGTTATGGTTTCTAGAATTCTCCCTGCAATTATGTGCACGTTCTCCACCTCTTCGGCTCTTCCACTTCTTATGAGATCAGAGTTAACACTATAAACAGATCACTTCATCTATTTTCTAAGACAATCATAAGTTTATCGAAGTTTATCATACTGTCATAAATAATTTTACCTTCTCTACTTGAACTCAACTACAGAGAGTTGTATTCTTCAACTAGAATTCATGAAGCTCTGGTCTCATCTTTCTCTGCTTTCCTCCCTAAGATCAACCCTTCTTCTCCTTTGTGACCGAAGCAATGCTTAAACAGTTATTTCTTGGTTTAGGATAGCCTTGTACGATTATGATCTCTTGTATTTCATTACGATTTACGCTTTCACCCTTTTATCTGGTTTTCCTCTAAAAAACTTGTCTATCGCGACACTTACGCAGTGGATATTGAGAATGTTGAACGAAATTCCTTTGATTTTCCATTTTGAAAAATGATCGATCGTTAAACGACAATGAATGCATTTGCCAGCAATAAATACAAATCTCGATTTGTATTCATTGCGTGGATACTAAAGTTGTGTATCATACTGATTAGCAAATTTATATAGTAAGGTTAACATGTTGCGTGTAAAGATATGGATCTTGTTGGTGAGCACCATGATCTTAATTTTGGAGTACAAGTAGAATTATCTGAAGAGAATTTTACTGCCCACCCCCACCCCCCCAAATGTGTGTAATAAATTGCATAAACCCTAACGTTCACATACGTTTTATACTTTGTACCTGTAAATATCGACCGATACAACTCTGATACAGCTCATATCACTAAATAAGACACTGATATCTGACAATACATTTAAACTAAGGTTCTTGAATTTGTATCAACATATACAGATACGATACTGTCGATATGCCGTTGTATTAGTAGACCGTGAGTTCAAATAAATCTTCTCATCTTTGCATTAGGAGTCATCAAAATAAATACAAAAGTTTTTTTTTATTTTTTAAAACATAAAATTATAAACGGAACAGATCCTCGATTTAGATTTTTTAGTAGAAATCATCAAAAACAAATACAAAAGTTTTTTTATTTTTTGAAACATAAAATGATAAACAAAACAGATTCTTGATTTAGATTTTTTTTTTAACTTAATTTTTTTCCATCCACCATCATATGTAAACGGGTGGATAGTCGATAATATTTTTTTTTGTTTTTTAAAATCTCATTTTACTTTTGACCATCCATCCACATAAATTTGATGATAAAAAACTTTTGTAAAAAATTAAATCACGAAATTTAAGACAATACATCTGCATGGGCTAAAAGAAAAAAAAAAACAGCGCCTGTGTAATTTTTTTATGCAGTTTGATTAAAATAAAAAGTCTCTCCACAGGTAAAATCAGAAACGGGAAACAAGAGTAGGCTAATTTGTTTATAATTGAACCTTGTCTGAAATAGAAGTAGAAAAGCTGCAGGTCTGATGTAAATACATTACAATTTTCCGTAGTATTGCTGAGTAGTTATGCCAGATCGCCAGTTCCTGGACCTTTATACCGCACACTAGTTTAAACCCTTCCTATACAGGCTTAAGAGCTTATTAACACAATTTGGCCGCTTTAGATATGCATACCGTTTTATAATAAAAAATAGATATGCATACAGGTTCTGAATAAGAGAAGTTGTATATATACACTATTCTCGGGGCTTGAGCACCCAGAATTCTCTGAGGATGACAAGTATGTTGTCCACGGTTATGTCTGAGACAGACTTTAGCCGCAAGAAAAAGGTGTCTGATGGTCTATGTTACCTGTACCCATAAGGGTTGAAAAATGGACCTTGTAGCCAGGGTGAGCACTCCCTCGACCACCATATGGTAGGATTGGATTCGCAGGATTCAGATTACACGCCCCCGGACATAAGAAGGGGTTTTGCTGCAGTCCCTGTGGTGGAACAAAAGAAGGATGTGTGGAACCATACACAAGTTCGAGAGCACTAACAGGATTCAGTTAATACTCCCCCGGAAATAAGAAGGGGGTTTTCTGCAGACCATGGAAATGTTGTGGTTGAACAAAAGAAGGATGTACAGAACCATGCCCAAGTTCAGGAGCACTAACTGGAAGCCACTGATGATGTTGATGATGCTGATGATGATGAGGAGGAGGTACATGGTTTGAACCATCATGGTGCGCTCGAGTTGTTCCTATTATGGGATCTGAATTTGCAATGCACCTGATCTTCTTTGCCGGGGCTGTGTAGATCTTCTTCACCTGTTCAGCTCCAACGGCTCTTGCAACATTTTGAGACCTGTCTATGAAATCGTCAACCTGGAAAAATATAATAGATATAGTTAAAGACTTGTGCTATGCAGGCAAAGAGGAGATTTTACTACCAACAATTTGTAAATCTAACGAATAGTTACACCGAGATTGCCACTTCGAGAACCCCATTTTTTGGATATCCAAGATCCTTCATATGTACTCGCACAAAGACCTTCTGCCCATAGTTTCCTAACTGAGTCAAGCTGCAATAGCAATCAACACCCAAAATGTTAGTAACAACCACTGCAATTCACCACTAAAAAGAACTTCTCCAATAAGGAAGCATGTTATCTCAATTTTTGCTCACAAACTTTTCATTAACCTGTCAGCATTTAATTGACATACACGTGGATAAATTTAAAAAAAAAGAAAAAAATCTTACCTTGATTAACAGAGTTATGAAAAGTTCCCCCACGGACTCTTTATTATATTGGCCATAATACAGAAATATATAGACTGCCTTCCCTACATTTTCAGGGTCACTTCCTTCTGAAATTACAAGGTCAATTCTGTCTTAAGACTCGTATCAACTAAAGATGTGTAGCAAACCATGGGTTTGAGAAAAACAGAAATTTATTTCCCCACTGAAAAATTACGCTTCATCATGATGTATGAACTTGACTTTACCAACAACAACATGTAAATGAATATATCCCGTACGTCGTACCTATTCATACAACAAAGAAAGCTTTAAAACATCCTCAGACAAAGAGCATCTAAGGACACATTACCTTTAGATAGAACAGAAAAGGGAGGTAGTATAGGAGGTTCTCGAGTCTGCATGAACATGACAGTCGATTAGGGAAGCAACCATGTAACTTAAACCTATAAATCTATCAAAACAGACCTCTAATTCTGGATTTTGCCATGTTGGACACGTGGACACTGTGTCCACGTGTACAAACACTACGACAGGTAACATAACGCACGATATGCATTTTTGTATAAACCTTGTGTGTCTTTGCACACAATTCTGTTGTGCATAGTATATATAGTGCTCTGTTACTAGCTGTATATGTATATCAATTACAATTAGATCTAACATGACAGATATACCTGAAAAAGAAAGCATAAAATCACTAGAGCAACCAAACAATTAAAGGTGCATGAGTACACCCACATTTGCATTTCTGCTTTTCTAACTCAACATGTCCAACATGTCACTGACGCAGGCACACATGCCCTTTTCATTGTTACACATCAACTAAGTCTTCCGCACTCAAAACAAATACGTATAACCTTACTAATGAATATTTCGGTTAAATTGTGAAGTTGTAGGCTTAGCACGAACAGGGGGGCTTACTGAGTATTTACACAAGCCATTACTAGTTCGAGGATGTCTGAGTGTTTGGACTTCCAGGTCAAGTCCTGAGTTCAGTAAGTCCCGTAGTACACATGGCAGTAGGGATGGATAGACTTTCATGTAATTGTCTGAAATCTACATCGGAACGGTTTTTCCAAGAACTTTAAATAAGGATGAAATCTGTTGAACATAATCCTTAAATTTTTATTTCTCCTAATCAGGTTTTTCAAAGGGTTTTTTTCCACATTAGAAATCTTATGTAAGGGAAACACAATACTGTTCAGGATGCGTAGACGTCTGTGAATACATTCTAAGCGGAAGCAAAGCAGCAACATCCACGTATTTGGTTCATCAGGAGGCTAAATTGTTCCTTCAATGGTTCTCATAAAAGGAACTAGAAAGGGGAAAATATGTTTCACGTAATGGATGAATTCACTGACATCTTATCACAGTAGAGCTAGGGTGGCAGACAGCATTTAGTAATGGCTGTCAATTGTAAGCGGTTAGCCACTACATTTTGAAAAACCCAAATATTATTACTAGAAATCCCGGCAAAGGTAACCTTTACCTGGTTAAATACTAAATAACCTAAAAAACAATCAATGAACTCGTCCTGCTCACCAATTTGACAAAGATTACACATTGTCTTAAGCATTTTCTTACTGGCAAGTCTATTCTTCATGATCTTTAACGCAATAAATAATATGTAGCCAAATTCGGGCAGTCAAAAACCAAACGAATTTTGCGCAGATTTCGTGAAGTATATAATTACACTAAACAAGCAATTCGAAAAAAAAAAAAATTATGGGCAGAAAAATAGAAAAATACCTGCAAATGTAACACAACTAACAGGATTAAAGATAACAAGCTCAGTGTTCGATCTTTTGGACAGTTAATATCATGCGCATTCGCCCAGGCTTTAATCTGCAAAAGGCAGAATAAAAATTGGGAATTTCTTTCTTCTTATTATTATTTTTTTGCTAGAAAAAATATGGGGTTTTCCAGAACCTTGAAATTAAAATGTAAACAAATGCATGACAAAACAAACACAGGAATCATTTTCGTATGCAAGTCAACTTATAAATATGATTGGGAAATATGTTTGGGGTATCCTTAGCAATCTGACCAAACACAGTTGTGAACTTCAAATAAAATTCTATAAAATCAAAGATACCCCCCAAAAAATTTGTATTTCGCAGAAGTGCCGACCTTTAGTCGGAAAACCAAGAAACATAATAAAAATAATTATAAGATATTGATGCTGGAAACAAACCAGCTTTGCCAGAACTTTCATTTTGTGGGAACAGTGAAGCCAGACCAGAAAATAAAATAAAAATAAAAGTATATTGCACATATGGATAGAAAATTATAAGAACATTACCAAAAAACATAATTTCTGAAATCTGTCATCAATTGCTGAAATAATGTGAACAATCTGTGATTTTGGAATACCATCTTTGTTTTCAACTGAAATATCACACTCAATTACAGTTCCACGATCCACAACTTTGACAATAGGCACCTTAGCTCCCATGATTGGATGCACACCAAACACATGCCCTTTCCCTGCAACAAAGGAAAACCTTAGCTCCCATGATTGGATGGACACCAAACACATGCCCTTCCCTGCAACAAAGCTAAACTAAATAAATGGGTCGCATTAATCATCAGTTATCCAAGTCTGATTGATACCTAAATACGTGAGAGACTTTTTTCCTCTAATTATAAAGAAGGGAGATTCGAATGTCTACCTCCGCTTCTAGTCCTCTTTCTTCTTGTATAATCACTTCATTTAGAAACACTGGCTCCTAGCACCTCTTTTCTCGTTTTATTCTCTGTATTAATAACTAAGGAGGTTAAAATTCTCAGTCTCATGAAATTCCCAAGGTGAATAAATACTATGGTAGGAGTATACTACAATACTGGGAAAATATGTATAACAGGTTGCTTGACACCTCAATCCTTTTCTATGATTATGATTCCTAGAAATAAGCACATGGAAGATACAAACGAGTAAACAGATGCTGTGACAGCTCCAGGCTATGCTGAATTTAACTATAAGGTCAGGTCCATATCATTGCAATCTAAGCCTGTCATCATTTTGTGAAGTGCGAGAGACAGATGGAATGTGATGAAGTACAGGTTGCCAAGTGGTATGCATAATACCACATGGTTCTGTTTTGAGTACGTGAAAAATCCTAATCATATGTAAATCAGAATCTACGAAAGCATCTTAAACAATGACCTTCTTTAGTATTCACAATTAAGAATCGGATGCGTAGAATCTGACTATCAGAAAATACATATCTAGGGAAAAGTTCACGTAACGAATTTACATTGGAGAGTGTAGAAAAAGTTAGCAAACTTTCTAAGGGCTGCAATCTTCTCCTCGCGGGTGAAGTTCTCTGCACCATTACTGAAATTAATAGATAGATCAAGATCACTTTTGGCAGAGAACATATCCATTAAAAAGGATCCAAAGACCTCCACAACAGGAAAGCCATCAGAACTACCTGAAAGCAGACACAAATGATCACATCTTACATCAGTAACCATAAAAAGATTCTATGCTGTTGTTAAGCAAGAAATAGTTACGAATTCTCTTCTAATTCCTTATTAAAACAGAAAACAATGATAGCACTAATAAGTTTAAAACTAAGTAGAAAGAAAGACAGGAAGGAGTACGGGCATAGTTGATGACAAGAGCAATTAAGAGAAAAAAAATGTATATATAATAAAATTTTGACAGTATTATTTAATGCATAATAACCGTAGGTTAAAATTCTCAGTCTCATGAAATTCCTGAGGTGAATAAATACTATGGTAGGAGTATACTACAATACTGGGAAAATATGATAGGTTACGAGCTTATTTAATGCCCGTTCATTTTCTATGAATATTTATAAATTTGATCAAAAGTATAGTTAGCAAGGAAATGGAGTAACAAGATTTGGTTGCAAATATAGTTTGTATATTAGTTCAATAATCGGATTGTAGATATCCAAAGTTTCAGATAGGTGTTATGTGTGGGTGATTAGGTGAACGTATATCGTATTTGCTAGTGAATTTTTCATTTAAGTTTCAACTTCTTTTTGTTTAGTCTGTAAGGGTTGGGGGTATATATGTGGCCTACATCAAGCTATGTTGCACATTCAGCTACAGTTTTGTCTGAAACTGATTCACAGCATGTCGATGGACTTACATTAATTTTTTTTCAAGAAATGGATGAATGATATCGCAGAAAAGTGAAACCTAGAAGCTTACCATAGATCTCCCTTGCCAACAGATTGAAAATACGAACCAATTCTCTGTGACGGTGATACTCATCGGGTCTCGGGCTACGTGTAACATAAACATCATGAAGTAGCTCATCAACACTAGTTATAGATGATGGACTGAACCTAATCTTTTGTAATATCTTTAGCTTAAACTTCTTGGCTCTTTGAGGAAGGTCTAAAAAATAGAAAAAAACTAGTGACATGTTACTCTAACATACAAGTTTATTACCAAATTACTTGCAACAAACTAACCAGCACTTATAAGGAATCATCAACTTGTCGCCATATTAACTAGATATATAGGCATATGGTAGACTTAGGCTCTGCTTGTTATCTGAGAAAACTTTGAAAGGCACAAATGATGTGTCACTTAGTTTCGAATGAAGCTATGCTAGATTTTGATTCTAATTTGCATTTTTGAACACTAATAATAAGGCTAAGGGTGATGAATTTCTTCCCTTTCGCAATTGGTGATAATTTCCACCCCTTTTTGCCTTTCGTTTAATGGCTCAATGCAAATTACAATCAAATCTGATACTGCTCCATAACAAATTAAGGCATTCTCTGTCAATCGAATCACAGAAATTTTTCTCAGTATACCAAGCCGAGCCTGAGATATGGGAAGGGACATTTTTATGTCAGCAACAGAAGCCCAAGCTCATGGAATTGTTGATCTTGTAGCGGTCAAAAATACCAGGGACTTCACATACATCTGTGATTCCATCCCATTCCGAACCATAATTGAAGGAGCTCATTGAGGTGTTTAACTTATTTGATATTTTATTTTCTAACCAATGTAAAAATCGGTAAAATATATATATATATAAGAAACTATCAATTATAAACATTAACGATAACCAAGTGATAAGGGGATTTAGCAAACCATATGCACCAATTGATTGTAGAGAAGATTCAAACTCAATGTTAAGGGCCAAAAGTAAAATCCACCCAATAAGTGCATTGAAATAAATTAATTTGCTCTGTTACCAGGGATGTGAAAATGTAGTTGGATAAGATATGCCAGTAGATACTAAACAGTCAACTCCATTGAATCTTAGGTTAAAAAATTAACAATGACTTCTCACATGGGGCAGATATTTTAATTTTTTTTGTAGCATGGACACTATTTTTATCCGTATCAACAGATTGACACACAAAATCAAGTGTAATACTTAAAACTACTAAAGCAAGTAGCCAGGTATGTACTAGTTGCACATAAATAACATAAGATGTTGTGTACTTCAATAATATTATGTTTAAACCTGAAATGTAGTCTAAAGTTCAATAGCCATGGTACCTTTGTCAATGATATACATTATTCCAGACCTGGCATAAAATGCACAAGATGCCTTGATAAATTACCTGTCTCTTCTAATGCCATGTCCCAGAACCTATAAGCTTGATAAAACACCTTTAGCTACTTGATCAAATACAAAAGTAAAGAATACTTCAGCTGTAATCTTGTTGAATGTACCTATATTAAAACACAATTGTCACAAGAGAAAAAAAAGAGAGAGAGAGAGAGAGAGAGCAAGAACTGCAAACCTGGCCCTATATTATAATAGCAACATCCAACATGTACCCAAATGCTATCAAGAAGAAGCAAAAACAAAACTCAACAAAAAATAGAAATATTAATAGTTATCATATGATCCTAACAATGTTTCCTAATCCCAGTACACCAATATCAGACTTTTCTGAGTGTTCCTGAATGAAAGACATTCAGGTGCAAAGAATACTTCATGCTCAATCATTTATATGCAAATTCCTTGCTTTATGCTAATTAAGCTGAGAAAATGTTAGAAAATGGGGTGACTTACAAAATTCTCCACAATTTTGGAACTATATCATTTCACTTTCACTGATAATTATGTATTAGGTTTAGGGGTTTAACGAGATTTTAAGCATTGTAAGCTAGAATTCCTACCGTTTCAATTCAAAAGTGCCTATGGAAACTGAATCATGAGAATGAAACCAAACCCAGGTGAAAATTCCTAGGGTTTTTAGGGAGATTTCGAACAAAAATAATAGATTTTACTGGGAATTGAATCCAAAAGCTAAAATATAGCAAAAATATTAAGAGTAGATTTATAAGGAGAAAAAATATGAAAAGGAAGAAGAGATTTATTATTAGGGTTCTACCTTTGTTGATTGACGGGGTTGATTTTCCAGATTCATTAGGAATCTATCAATACATACACCTGCTATTGGTATGTGTCACCAAATAGCTATTTTTGTTACGACGAGAGCAAAATTGGTAGTTTACTCACTAAGACCGATTTCATATTTCTATAATATAAAAGAACGTTGCTAATCCTACAATTCAGAACAGGCCGTCGGTGGCCGGAATCGCCCGAGAGTTTATCTTTTGGATAAATCTCCCTGGTCTAATTATATTAATCCATGAGAAATTAATTCAATCGCTTATTTTTATAAGATTTTCGACGGTAGAAATTATGTCTAAGATCACTAATTTCTAATTTATTCGATTTCCTAATTTGATTATATTTTTAAATTTTATTATAGATTTCTTAATCTAACTATATTTTCTAATCACATCAATTCTCTAACACTAATCTTAACCGATACTCAGAAGCGGTAAGCTCCAGCTAATCCTCAAAGAGGAAGAAACTAATCTTGGCCCTCCATAGCAAAACGTCTCAGTGACCCCGTACATAAAAATCTATCATTAACCATACAAAACCACACTAAAAACTAGGACGAACTCCGAGAGACTCAACAAAATTTTGCAAATTAAAACTTAGATCGACACCTTGACTCTTCTGGAGACACTTGCAGAATGAGCAACAGGATTAGGTCTAACACGTCTGGATCAAGTACATGTTTACCAAAGAAGAAGTACTGAAACTGCTCATGACGAATATGAGAAACAAATAAGTAAGTCGCCAACCGATTTCATCACTTTATGTGGCTTGAAGTGGCTAATATGAGCTCGTGACCAAGGAAACGGTGCATATCCACTCTACTGTCATATACCACCTTATACAATTAAGATACATCGCATCACTCTTTCTAGAGGAACTAGAGTAATTGATTGTCACAACCCAAACGAAACACAATCGCACCTGGTGAAGATATACATCAATGGCATGCTCCTTATCTACAACGATCTGCTGGAAAAAAATTGTCTTCAGAAATTTTTAAAACTTCACATAGATGCTAAACGATCTGCTGCCTCAACATCTGCTCTGTTTGATAGAACCAAACCATTTAACGGAGAAAAAAGTCATCATAATGATACCTGAGCGCAAGCACTCTGATAAACGCTTAAGCATATGAAAGATTCAAGACCGTAGCTCTCAACCACTAAAGTCGTACGCTACTCCTCTGCACGGCTCCCGTCAACTACCTCTCATCAAAACCTCTTCTATCAGGAGACCATCTCGTGGGGCCACTTCTGATATCATGTCATATTTCGACAAGGTGATCTAATGACTAGCCGTGACACAACCACTTGCATATTTCCCAGGTTAAGACACTATTTCTTTGCACAAATAAGTACCTAATGGGATTTCCATAGAACTCTTTCACCTACATGGTCAACACAAACCAGCAGTTCTGCTAGTCCTAAAGTGTATCTATTGCTCTGCTAGTCGTATAACGCATACATTGTTCTCTCTCCAACCAATTACGATCTCGAATGATCACCTCAAAGATCAACCCTGATAAATACTTTACTACAAGATTCCAAATGGGTGCTTGTGAAGATACCTAACAGGGACGAAGCACAACTTTATCTTGTCCATAAAGACATATGCGGCCAACCACTCGACATGACTCTCTACAAACATCTCCAACTATTCAGATATTATTGGCATGCCATGAAGACTCAATCTCGAGTACTACATATGTATTGCCCCAACTGCCAAACACCTATATATAAATTTGAAACCCTAGTCATACATCAAACTAGGGACTGGCGAATAGCCGTATGTTCAATACCTACGTGATATAATCAATATCACGGTATCGTCATCATGACAAACAGGTTATAATCACTTGGGATTGGGCCTCATCCTCCACAACGATGCTAAGAGATGCTCATTTATGACTTCATAAATCAACGTCATGTCTCTCTTCAATCTTTTCAAATTCGTCATCGTCGGCATCTTCTCCGCGTTTAACGGCCACAACTACGTCGTAGATCGAGATTACGGTTATAAGAGACGCTAAAATACTTCTGCAAAGTAAAGACATAAATATTCAAAATCATAATGAGTTTCATCGCAACAATAGAAGGACTCACCCGCCGCGTGCTTATACTGGGGTTTATAAACCCATTTAGGGTTTTATGCTAAGATGCATGTACTGGGGATCATATCAAATAAAAGACATGTTCGAGGCCCCCCTCTACTACAGACGCATGTATGAGACACACTGGGGTTTGTGTTAGGTCAAAACGAGGTTGTAGCTTCTCATCTACTCAAATCCGTCTCACACTTCAGCTTGCTAACTTGACGACTGGGAACAATTGGTAGAGAATTAAACAATGCACCATTCACAAAAAATGTTCGTGTATGTCTCTGATATAACGTGTTAAAAATGGATCGAAGTTCTAAGACATGGTCTAAGAGATAAGACTAACGTACTGAAATCAATTGCAACTGAAAAATCCTGGATTTCTCTTGATAAAAAATGTGAACACTTTTTTCAATAACTAAACGAGCTCCAAATCTAGATTTTATTTTGGCATGTGAAAGTTGAGTCTTTTATCTTCGAGAACTGGGGTCAACTGTTGCAATCAGACATCAAATGAAGTTTCTACAGCCTTTCGAGTGAATGTCGCGCAAAACAAGATTTCTCTACTACGAATTCAACTAAAGGTTTCACTTAATCAAGCGTGCAACATAGCAAGCTAAGGTTTGCGTCAAATGCAAACCCATTTTGGTGTCCTTTTTATACTAGACGCATAAAAGCAAGGTCTGATGTATGCAAGAATCACTCTAAGGATTCCCCTCTACACATGGATATTCACAAAGGCACCCACTCAACATAAAGCAGGTATTAACTACTTTGAAGAAAACCATCCAACAACAACTTATATCCGTAGGAGAAAAACTCCCTCATCTTATCCAATGCTCTGATCCACGTATCCAAGTCTCGAGACAGTTGTTTGATTCAATCTTTTTACTTAGCTACCAAGTCTTCTTCCTGCCTTAGCACATCCAGTGAGAAGCGTGGACTCAAGTTCAATTTAGTCCAGTCAGCTTTGATGATGTTGAACCATTATCGAAGCCACTTCATATTAAAACGAGGATTTTCACAGGTAGGTACTAATCTCTCAAAATTTGCAAGATTAGTACTAGTAACATCATTCAAAGTCATATCCCATATTGCATGAAGCATCGTCAACAAATCACCAACAATGATAACCAATGGATGAGCAGCATAGGTCACGACCTCCATAGTAACAATGTGTCCATATATCTCCCATATTTTAGTGTACATATGTTTTCACATCCACCAAGGGCCATCTCAGCATCATTCAAGGTCTTATGAAGAACACAAGCTCTAACTAGGGTTTATCTTCTTCATATGTACATCAAAACGTGAAGTTAGGGTTTCAGACTCGTGCAAATGATTTTTCTATTGAACATGAGCAAATTTTGGCTTGCACTAAGTCAACACATGCTAATGGGGCCCCACTACCTTAAACTTATGTGTTTTGAAAGCTAGGGTTTGGTTAAAGTTCAAACGAATTCAGGATCTTTCCACAATTTAGACGATTTGTACACTACGGTCCTCAAATGGGGAAGATGGAAGCAATGGTTGAAGATTTAGACGACGTATTTATCACGAAAGTTGTTCAACTATGTCTCTAATACAACATTCTAAAAGGGCGTATCATTCTGAGTCACAATCTATGAGATATGGCTCTCACACCGAAATATATGAAATCTGAAAATTCCCGAATTCCTTCTGGATTTTTCTTGAATTCGTCTTAGCACACACTTTTGACCAGCCAAACAGACTCCAAATCCAATTTCCATTTTGCATATTAAAGGTGGATCTCCAAGATTCATTAGTTACCACTAAAATCGGACATAAGATGAAGATTCTACAACGTTTATCATGGAATGACCTATAGATGGATTTTTTTGACGCAGATTCGACTAAAAGTTTTTGTTTATTCATGTCCACTTCTCCTAATTAAACCATACAAGGGGTGTGTAGATGCAAATATTAAAGCAGAACAAGGAGTAAGACTTACCAATGAGTTCTCAACAACCAAAGGATGAGTAGTTCTTAAAGAAACAAGTTGAAGGTTTTCATTAGCCGTGACAACCCTCGCCTCGTCAAATTGAGGAATAACATCATATCAAAGACGAACCGAGCAACTCACCTAAGATAAAGAAAAGCGTCATTACTCTATGACATTCATGCAACAACTAAAATTCTAAAATCAAAAATCGTACTCAAGCGCTCCAAGCATTAAGGGTATAGCACATGGTTTGCACTATTTTAATAAACGACAATATGAATCCATCTTCATCAAGATACAGTTCTTCTACAAACAAAGGAGTTCATGCAGTTGTGATTCGAATTCACATTCATATTAAACCGTCTCCAACAAACTGACTATACGGTTCCTACTTATCAATCAAGCTACGACATTAATCCTACTTCAAACAAGAAAGTTTTACAAAAAAAATTTTGATTCAAACAAGGAAAAAAGTTTGGCTCAAATAAGGAAAAGAGTTTGACTCAAGTAAGGAAAAGAGTTTGACTCAAATAAGGAAACTTGAGCTATAACTCCCACAAACCTAAATAGGGACATGATAAAACCCTAATTTTCATGTGCCATCAACATCAAACATGCTTCAGAGGTCGCCTACTCTCACCTTATCATTGTGCACGCCCATGTATGCCCGACTAAGATCTTTGGTGCAAGTAATACCTAAACTAGGGTTTATGCGTAATAAACCATAAGTTAAGATTCTGACACACTCAAGATATAATTTCGATCATCACTAGCTCATGATGGAGTCTCAGCTATATGATTTCGACCCAACTGGATGTCGCTCATGCCAAAGCATCACAATGCATTTACACTTATTAAGTTCAAACTCAGAACAATAAAACTCGCAAGCCCTAACTCTTATGGGGACTACACACGACCAAGATGCAAGCATGCCACTAGATTACATCCAACAATCTCACTTCAAGTATTTTTACGCAAGATGAAATTCACTCAAATATCATGTCATTTCATATGCAATATGTTAAGAAAGCATGATTCATACCAAATGTTATCCTCGGCCGTTTATTCCTAGGTGGTTCAGCAAGAAAAGATTTATTCTTCTGCAGATGTATATGCACCATTTATATACTCACCATGAAACACTTGCGTTTCCATGCCGAGTAGGAAACTTAATGTAGATTGTGATTTTATGGCGACGAAAAATCAAAGGAAAAATGGTCATTTCAAAATTAGTCATCTCGGTTCAAGATTCGTTCATAATCATTAAGGCATGATTAAGTCTCATAAGCAACACAAGATTAAAGCTTAAGCTCAAGATTAACCCCAATACGAGGCTCGATTCTAAGCATTATACGAGACTTATGCCTAAGCCTAAGATAAAATTCAAGCCTACGCTTAAGCCATAATTCAAGCTAGACTCATGGACACAACATGAGTTTCGGCCTCATAACTTAAATGCGACTCAACTTTAGTCCAACAACAACTTTAACTCATGATGTCCGATGTTCATGGACTCGTGTAAGCTCTATAATGTACATGTGAGCCTCATGAACAAGCTCAAGACCCTACAATATCCTCGAATCTATGAGCATATTCAAATCCTACAAACATTGAACCATAACATCTGAGATTCATGAGCTTGTCTACACACAACAACGTCTCTGAGTTTACAAGCACATTTGTGGCAACTTTCACTCTTTTAGAGTTTACAAGATTATCTACGAGACCCACATGGGGATATAGTCTCATTTCTCTCGTGGAATGCGACCAGGTCTCGCTTCCTTTCATGGAACACGACTAGGCCTCGACTTCTCTCATAGTAGGCCTTGACTCATCTCCCAACATGGAAGGACGATCATGCTAGGTTAATACTCGACCCCAGCCTTTATTCGTGCTCATCTAGTAGATAAACGGTCCGGTCAACACTTGACATCAATCATTTCAATCTCTGTTCACCTCATAGACGGACATCAGGACTCCTTACATAAACGAATGGTTATGCTAGGTCTACACTTAATATCAGCCAATACAACCTTTGGATCCTTTTAAGGCTGCCCTCGCCTCTGCTTCCTCTCATGAAAACAAAACATGTTAGGTTAATACTCGATACTAGCCAAGCTCGTGTCTCATACATGACCAAGGTTATTAGACTCGTACGAGTTGCGAGAAATTTTTCTAAAACAAGTCAGATCGTATATGGGACTCGTTTTTCCAAGACTCGTAAAAATTCATTTTGTAATCGGAGATTCGATTCAAATTTTTAAGTCACGCTTTTTTCTTTCCTTTTTACAAACGAGAAACAAAAACAAAATCATACAGTTTAAAGTACACCCTAAAGGCTACACCGAAAATAAATCTTAAAGGCTAATCAGATTTTCATCATATAAGTGAACCGGAAAACCATTTGGAGAAACTAATTGACATTGTTTCTTGGAATCTTGAGAACTTCATTGAACAATTATTTTCAAATCTTGCGAATTTATTGAGAGATATTGAGAAGAAAATGCATGGTGGATGATGAGTGATAAACACATTTTTATGTCTAAATTGTTCTCAATTATCTATTTTGTTAGTGCTCAATTTGTACTTATTATGGTATATTATGTGTTTGAGGTATTTTTGGGAAATAAAATTTTGTGGAAAAATTGGCTCAAAAATTACTAAAGGCACCCACCAAAACTAATAAAGGCACCCACCAAATGGATTAGGGGCACCCTTCATAATTCAAATCCGGATTTGGCGGGAAAAGAAACCTTTGTGAATCTTTTGGGCAAGGTTTGGTTGATGATTTGCTGGATTTTCTCAATAGTTTTGATTTGTTATGAGTTGTTACGATCACTGGGATTGCTACCTGAGTTGGAATTGAGAAAAAATAGTTATTCCTGACAATTCAGGGAAGAAACTTCTTCACGTAAAAAAAAAATGAATCTGAGTTGTTTCAAATCGAGTTTTAAGGGAGTTAGGAAGTTGGTTGAAAAAGTATATCTCAAATTGATTAAGCAGTCAAAATATTTCTAAAAACGTCACTTCATAGTGTTGCTTGTCGTGATTCATGGGTGGAAATCGAGGTATTCATCTTTTTGCTACAAGTTTTGGATTTTGGATTAAAAAGAAATTGAGCCAAAAACTTTGGTGATTAAAAATTTGGAGTTAAAGTTAAAGCTAAAAGAACGGAAAAGAAGACAAAGAATTTTATTTTTATTTGTTTCTCTTTTTAGAAAATTGTATTAGGAAATCTTTTATTATTTTTATAATTTTCTTTTATTTTGGGACATTATTTTGGGACTTTGAACATTATTATTATTTTTAAACCCTATAGAAGGGTAATTTAAATATAAACTGCAACAGGGAAGGACGAAAATTACTATATTGTCTCGGCCCCTCGGGTTCGTACACTGACACAGGAGTCGGTAGCCCGAGTCGACTATAAACGATTCATCCCCCGTATGGTACGAGAGGTAAGACTTGATCAACCCACGAATCCCCTGCAAGTGGGTTTACTGTATTCCTTCGTATGCATTTAAGTTGAGCCATCATGCTTTTTGCTTGCTAGATTCAATAAGTTTGATTTGGTTGAGTCAGCCTTGCTTGTGATTGTTTAGAATTCCCTTCCAATTAGGATTTATTTTTTTATTTTTTTTAGTGTATGCCAAGACCGCTTGAAATCATCACTGAGCGAGCTTGGAAAAGAGACACTCTAGGTCGTTTGATTAGTGACAAACCTAGTAATTCTGTACCTGGAAACGAGGACCTCGAAGACTCTTCTTTTGAGGGCCCTGTTCTTGGAAATTTTAATTTTGAGAACTTGACATTGTGTAAAGAAGTTACTCCTAGTCCTTTGATAGTGCCAGCAATGGCAACATTAAAAGCTTTGTCGAACCCAACTAGGACTTCTCGTCTATCATGTATTAAGCTAGCTGAAACTGAAGCAAACTATGAGTTGAAACCTGGACCATACAGATGCTCCCAATCTTCTTAGGAAAAGAAAATGAAAACCCCTATTTCCATGTTAAGGAGTTTGAGGGAATATATAGTACCATCAGGATAAAAGACCTAGATGATGAAGCATTGAAACTTAGATTGTTTCCTTTTTCACTAAGAGATAAAGGCAAATCTTGGCTATATAGTTTGACTTCTGAGTCAATTGAAACCTATGAACAACTTACATTTTCCTTTTTCCAGAAGTTTTTCCCTAGGCACAAAACATCATCTGTTAGGCAGCAGATTTGCACATTTGCTCAACAAGAGGGAAAATCTTTATATAGGTATTTGGAAAGGTTCAATGACTTATTATCACAATGTCCTCATCATGGTTTAGAAAAAGTAAGGCTAGTTCATATCCTCTACGAGGGTTTAGATTATTCGACAACAACCATGGTTGAGGCTTTATGCACAGGTGGGTTTGAAAATTAAACTGTCGATGGTGCGATGAAATTTTTTTGAATGAAATCGCCGAAAAAACCCAGCAATGGGAAAACAGTAGGGATCCCCAGAAAACAATTTTTCTGAGTAGAAGAAATTTCAATAGGGTATAAGGATCTTTTGAATCAGATGCCAAAATAGCAGCTATATCAAAAAGGTTAGAAGCTTTAGAACTTAGTCAATCTAGTTGTGGAATTGATCCCAAGTCATTTTGGGAAGGACAGACTGTTGAAGAGAAAGCCCATGCTCACACTATATTTGATCATCTTAACCTTCTTGGTCCAAGGGCCAGAGTCAAGGTCAGTCTAGTAATTCTAAGGTTCCCCCAGGTTTTGGATATACTAAGAATCCTTCAGGACCGATACAATTTCGGAATTCGATAAATAAGACGATCATGATTTAGCAGAGTCTCTCGCCTTATTAACTCAGAACACTACAAATTTTCAGCAGTCAGTCAGCCAAAGTTTACAAAAAAATCAAAAGATTCATCAGGCTAACATTCAGGCTATTTCCAATTTAGAAACCCAGGTTGGTCAAATCGCTGAGTCTTTGAGAGAAAGAAAAAAAAGGCAAGTTCCCTAGTCAACCACAACCCAGTCCTAGATGAGTTCATGAAGTATCTTCTGGTGATAAATTATCAAAGCATGTGAATACAATTAGAACCCTTAGGAATGGAAAAGTGGTAGATAACAAGGTAACCCTGCCTGATAGTGAACATACTGTAGTTCACCCTTCTGAGCCAGTAGCTGAAGAGACTGAGGAAGTCTCTAAAGAGCCCGATGCAGTTCCTCATAAGCCAGATTTTGTGTCTAGAGCCTCGTTCCCACAACTGTTAGCACCAACAAAGAAGAATCCAACTTTAACTATATATTGGAGGTTTTTAAGCAAGTCACGATCAACCTTCCATTATTAGATGCAATTAGGCAGATTCCTACTTATGCCAAGTTTCTTAAGAATATGTGTACGCGAACGCGAAATCTTAGTATACAAAAGAAAGCCTTTTTAGCTAGTCACATGAGTTATATTATCCAGAACAATACAACTCCTAAGTACAAAGACCCTGGGTCCCCAACAATTTCTTGCACAATAGGTAACTACCGTGTTGAGAAAGTGTTACTTGACTTAGGAGCCAGTTTGAACTTATGTCCGTACCATGTGTACCTCCATCTAGGACTTGGTGATTTTAAACCTACTCAGATAAAACTGCAATTAGATGATAGGGCTGTTAAAATTCCTCGTGATGTCATAGAAGATGTTCTTATTGAGATCGATAAGTTTATTTATCAAGTGGATTTTCTTTTCCTTGATACCCAACCTGTCCCTGACCTAGAGAATCAAATACCTGTGATATTAGGTCGCCCGTTTTTTAGCTACATCTAATGCGATCATTAACTATCGAAATGGTATTATGAACTTATCTTTTGGAAATATGACTATTGAGCTGAATATTTTCAATATTAGTAAACAACCACCTGAGCTAGATGACACGTGCATTGAAGAGGTGACCATGATAGGAACATTAATTCATGAGTCATTACCAAACACTTTTTTAAAAGATCCATTAGAGAAATGCCTAGCCCATTTTGGGTTTGATTTTGATAATGATAGTGTGATTATGAGGTGAATGCTTTGTTAGATTCAACTTATTTGATAGACACTAGTAATGGATGAAAATCTAATTTCGAACCACTATCAGTTCTTAAGTCTACCCTAATTCCTTTTTTAGAAGAGCCTCCTAAGTTGGACCTTAAACAACTACCAGATACCCTGAAGTATGTGTATTTAGGTCGATCTGAGACTTTGCATGTGATTATAGCATCCGACTTGGATATTATCCAGGAAAGTAGGCTAGTGACCGTCCTTCAAGACAATACGAAAGCTTTAGGGTGGACCATAACATACATTAAGGGTATAAGTCCCACTGTTTGTATGCATCAGATTCATTTAGAGGATGAGATCAAACCGTCTAGGGAGATGCAACGTCGACTTAACATGAAAGAAGTAGTTCGAACTGAGGTGCTTAAGTTGTTAGATGCGGGTATTATCTACCCTATTTCAGACAGTAAATGGGTTAGCCCAGTTCAGGTTGTTCCCAAGAAATCATATATTACTGTAGTCCAGAATGATAACAA
Source organism: Papaver californicum (assembly GCA_023531435.1). Lineage (NCBI taxonomy): Eukaryota > Viridiplantae > Streptophyta > Magnoliopsida > Ranunculales > Papaveraceae > Papaver > Papaver californicum. The sequence continues at coordinate 10,816,424 of JAJJMC010019832.1, read as the reverse complement.
TGAGTTAATCCCAACCCGAGTGACCACGTGGTGGCGTTTTTGTATTGGCTATAGGAAACTGAACAAGGTCACAAGGAAGGACCACTTTCCCCTTCCTTTCATCGACCAAATGCTTGAGAGATTAGCTGGACAAAGCCATTATTGCTTGCTAGATGATTTTTATGGTTATAATTAGATTGTTATTGCACCAGAAGACCAAGAGAAAACCACGTTTACCTGTCCCTTTGGTACCTTTGCGTATAGACGCATGCCTTTCGGGTTGTGTAATGCACCCGCTACTTTTCAGCGTTGTATGATGAACATATTTTCTGACATGGTAGAACGGTTTTTAAAGGTCTTTATGGATGATTTTTTAGTATTTGGGTCATCTTTTGATGAGTGCTTACATCATTTGACATTAGTGTTGACTAGGTGTAAGGAAAAGAATTTAGTGCTTAATTGGTAAAAATGACATTTCATGGTTCGATCAGGAATTGTTTTAGGGCATATCGTATCTTCTAAGGGTATAAAGGTAGACAAAGCCAAAGTTGACCTTATTAAGACTTTATAGGTTCCCAAAACTGTAAGAGATGTTAGGTTATTCTTAGGGCATGCAGGTTTTTATCGTCGATTCATTAAGGATTTTAGCTTGATTTCTAGACCTCTTTGCAATCTGCTTGCAAAAGATGTTAAGTTTGTCTTTGATGATGCTTATTTAGAGGCTTTTGAGAAGCTTAAGACCTTACTCATTACCGCCCCATAGTCCAGGCACCTAACTGGAACCTACCCTTTGAGATAATGTGTGATGCTTCATATTATGCTATTGGTGTTGTGTTGTCAGCAAGAAAACAAATTACTTCATATGATTTACTATGCCAGTAAAAATCTAAATGATGCCCAACTAAACTACACCACCATAGAGAAGGAACTGTTAGCCATTGTTTTTGCCGTAGACAAGTTTAAATCCTATCACTTAGGTTCTAAGGTTATAGTCTTTACTGATCATGCTGCTTTGAAGTACCTTCTGTCTAAAAAGGATACTAAACCTAGATTTATTAGATGGATAATTTTGTTACAAGAATTCTCTATAGAAATTAGAGACAAAAAGGGTGCAGAAAATGTAGTAGCAGACCACTTGTCTAGACTTGTTGTGGATTCCCCTAATGATTCTTCTCATGTGAGAGATAATTTTCCTGATGAACAACTATTCTTTGTTTCCCAATTACCTTGGTGTGCGAATATAGTGAATTATCTCGTTACTGGTCGAATTTCTCAACACTGGGGTAAACAAGATCGTTTTAGAATTTTAGCTGAGGTAAAGCATTTCTTTTGGGACGATCCTTATTTGTTTAAGTATTATCCAGACCAATTTATTAGGATATGTATACCTGAGAGTGACCAGTCCAGTATTATTTCCTTTTGTCATGATCATGCTCGTGGGGGTCACTTTAGTGCTAAGGAGACTGCAGCTAAGATATTGCAGTGTGGATTCTACTGGCCGTCGTTGTTTAAAAACTCTCACAGTTACTGTGTTGCTTGTGAGCGTTGTCAGAAGTTATGAACCATTTCCATAGAAATATGATGCCTTTTAACCCTATTTTAGACATTGAGGTCTTTGATGTGTGGGCCATTGATTTTATGGGTCATTTTCCAAATTCCTTTGGTTATTTTTATATCCTTGTCGTTGTAGACTATGTATCTAAGTGGGTAGAGGCGGTTTCGTATAAAGCAAACGACCACAAGGTTGTGGTCCAATTTTGAATGATAACATATTTGCACATTTTGGTACACTGCGAGCTATAATTAGTGATGGAGGGTCGCACTTTTGTAATCGACCGTTTAAGATTTTGATGAAAAAATATGGTATTACCCATAAAGTAGCTACCCCATATCACCCACGTACTACTGTTCAAGTAGAGGTTTCCAACAGGGAGATAAAACATATTCTAGAGAAAACAGTTAATCCTAATAGGAAAGACTGGTCATTGAGGCTTACTAATGCCTTATGGGCTTACCGTACTGCGTTTAAGACCCCCATTGGAATGTCACCTTATCTTTTAGTTTTTTACAAGGCTTGTCACCTGCCCGTCGAGTTACAACATAGAGCATATTAGGTTGTAAAGCAGTTAAATTTTTCAAATGACAATGCATGAGCTCACAGGAAGCTCCAGCTCAATGAGTTGGAAGAAATTCGGAAATATGCATATGATAGTGCTAGGGAGTATAAGAACAAAATGAAACTTGTGCATCATAGAAATATTTTAAGAAAGTCATTTTCTCCGTCAAAAAGTTCTTCTGTATGATACTTTCCCTGGGAAATTACGCTCTCGGTGGACCGTTCCTTTTGTTGTTCGCACTATTTTTCCTCATGGTGCTATTGAGATTTAGACTCAAGATGGTAAAAATCCTTTCAAGGTTAACGGTCAGAGATTGAAACCATTTTTAGAGCCTTTTCCTACATGTGTTGTTGAAGAGGTCCCTCTGGAGGACCCTGCTTACTCGGATTGACCATCAGGGTTGTTTTTGTACATTAGTAGATTCTTGTAGGTTTTTACATTTTTATGTTTTTATTTTATTCTCCATAGAAGGATTGCTACGCTTCACTCAGGTACCATATCTTTCTGACTTATCTATTTATTCCTCTTTTTACTTATCTATTGGTACTCCTCTTTATTTTGAAACATTGAGGACACTGTTTGATTTAAGTTGGGGGGTAAGGGAGAAATTTTTTAGTGCAATAATAAAACTCCAAAATTTAGAAGCTTGTGAACAATTCAGGATGACACTAACCATTCTAGGTAGATGAAAACTTAGATCATTTTCTATAAGAATTGGTGTGCCCAGTTAAATGGTATATTCATAAAAGGACAGAGTTCATGTGTTAGAAATAAAATGATAGTTGTCACCATATCTCAGAGTCTATCTCGACCATATCACTTTCTATTTTTATTTTTGTAATTTTTGTGTTTCTCTAAGTGATTTGGTGGGCACCAATATCGAATTGTTATCGCCGCCAGGATGAAATAGAGTGTTTAAGATCAAGCCCCATTTTTTTATTAAAAAATTTTCAAGTATTGACACTTTGATAGCAATATGTGTGTTCTCCCTGTCTCTGTCTCCTAAGAAAGCGTGGAACGCAGGATCCATGGGAACTATCATGTAAGATGCTGATAAGGACCATGCGCTTGGATTTAATTTGATCCAATCATATTGTCAGTACATTTATAAATGTTTTATTTTCAATAAATCGATCGCTTGGACCTTTGTATATACAAGCTGAGTCGATATTAGTATTAGGATTAAGACCAATGGGAGTGAATCTCAATCCATTAAGATTCATCTTGGCACTTACCTTCAAACAGATATGGTAAACACCATTCACCTTAGTCAACATGCGCAAACTTCATTTTGTCTATATCCATCTTCTAAATCTTTTTATGTGATTGAACTTTGATAGATTTTGAGTATCGTGGTTGAACAAATATCTAAGTAGAGTTTTGTTTTCTTATATATGAAATTTAGTATGCTGAGTGCAAACTCGTGTACAACAATTGGACTCATATAGGGTAATGATTCCCATAGCCTAAGAATTTAGTATGCCAACTAAATAGCTTGTTTAGTGTTTACCCTCAATTGTTCACAGGTAGCTAGGGTTTGGAGTAAAGGTTTTATGGGTATACCTCTTGTAAACCACGAGACAAAACTTGTACACTAGGGAGACCTAGGGTTTAGAGACTTATTACATATGCTAAATGTAGTCGTGATTCCTGCGAAAGTGAGTTAGGATTTTATTTTATTTTTAGATTAGATTTGCTCGAGGACTAGCAAATATTAAGTTTGGGGGTATTTGATAGACATATTTTTGTGTCTAAATTGTTCTCAATTATCTATTTTGTTAGTGCTCAATTTGTACTTATTATGGTATTTTATGTGTTTGTAGGTATTTTTGGGAAATAAACTTTTGTGGAAAAATTGGCTCAAAAATTACTAAAGGCATCCACCAAAATTGATAAAGGCACCCTTCATTTCGAATTCAAATCCGGATTTGGGGGAAAAGAATCTTTTCACCTGCGAATCTTTTGGGCAAGGTTTGGTTAATGATTTGCTGGATTTTCTCAACAGTTTTGATTTGTTATGAGTTATTACGATCACTGGGATTGCTACCTGAGTTGGAATTGAGAAAAAAATAGCTATTCCCGACAATTAAGGGAAAAAACTTCTTCACGTAAAACAAGTGAATCTGATTTGTTTGAAATCGAGTTTTAAGGGAGTTAGGAAGTTGCTTGAAAAAGTATATCTCAAAGTGATTAAGCAGTCAAAATATATCTAAACACGTCACTTCATAGTGTTGCTTGTCGTGATTCACGGGTGTAAATCGAGTGAGAGAGCCGGAAAAGAAAGTTCTTCTCTGTTTCGGATCAACACAAATTCCAAGTTGTTTTGGATTAATTTTTGGGTCCTTATCGGTTAATAAGGGTTATTAGAGTTTAGTAATCCTATATAAAGCAAAGAGGAAGAACAAAATCACATTGGGAGTGAGGAGAAAAAAAATCAGAAAAAAAAGTTACGTTGGGAAGAAGAAGAAGAAGACAGACCACACCAGAAAACTGTCACTGATCTGTCACCTTTTCTTTCATATTTTACTGCGTCCAGGAGCCGTACTTTATTCTCTGTTATATATTCTCTCTTCAGCAACACAGAAAACAGTCTCAACAACACTTATAACGTAGCTGTTTTCTGTGTTACTTCTGTTTTTCTCTTCTTTTAAGCACTTTGAGCTATGAACATGTATTTTTGAGAGAGTGTTTGACAGTAAGAGATAAACCGAAAATGATAAGTAAAAGTGGGGGTCTTGCTGAGTATTTATGGAGGTTAGAGAGAGGGAATACACACCGAAGATTCGAAAAGAAGAAGAACATCGGAAAACCAACTTAGTTAATTAAATTTTAATTTTTAAGGAAGATAGTCAACTTTTACCCATGTGCAAACGAATATTTCTATTCATTTGATTTTCCATTAATTACTCCTTAGTCCTTGATTTCTTGCTACTCTATCAATACAAGTATACAACAAATGAGTAACATGTATCTAACAACTAAGTTGTCAAACTCTTGAGATGAGCAGGTGGTAAAATTCTTTTAAATGAACCAAACATTCATGAGGGTTAAATGACTAAATTATTCTTTTGCTCTTAATAATTACTATGTACTTTAATGTTTATGTGAGAGATATATGATTAAATAATTCTTTTGCTATTAATAATTACTTTGTACTTCAATTTTTATGTGAGAGATACAAAATTCTGAAAATATAAACGTATGAAAAAATTGATTATGAATCTTCGATTCACGATTCCACATACGATTCGATTCTCAAAATTTAAAAACAAGTCACCTCACGATTCACGTTTTCCAAACCTTGCACATGACATACATGACTATCCTATGCTACCTCGTGCTCTCCACATGACTCAAGTCGTCCACAACATAAAAACATGAATATTTCTCTAACTAAGTCAACATCAACTACAGAGAATATTAACACGTCATACAACACATCTTATACGAAGGCTGACTAAGTCACACACATGAAAGAATATCTTTAGGGTTTTGGTCTATGGTATATGGCGCGCGTGAGTACCAGCCTACTCACAAAGAAAGAGAATAGTCGGTGGGGGTTGTATATATAACTACGGATGATAAATTCAACCCATCGATCTATCTTAGCTACATTTGTGATCACGGATGAGGTGTTTATCATGTCCATCATCCTTATTCCGACGAACTAAGATTAGTGTTTTGCATCTATAAATAGCCCACTATTCGGTCATCCTAAACATTAATATGATCTTAATTTTACACCGCAAGAGCACGACTGTCGATGAGACAGTATGCAAGTTCGGTTCGTTCCTGATAGACACATTTTTGTGTCTAAATTGCGGTCGATTTTCTATTTTGATAATGTTCAATTTTGTACTTATTATGGCTATTTATGTCTTTGTAGGTATTTTTGAGAAATAAATAATTTGGGGAAAATCGGCTCGAAAAGTGATAAAGGCACCCGGGAAAATTACTAAAGGCACCCAGCAAAGTTGATAAAGGCACCCACATGTTGGATTGGGGGCACCCCCTCTTTTGAATTTGAAGCCGAAAATGTCGGGAAACCTATTTGTTATCGGAAGAAACTCATGTTGATTCTGTGTTACGTGTTTTTAGTGATTTGGGGTAATTCTAATTCACCCAATTGAAGTTAATCAACCAGAATATCACCAACACAAGTCAATAAAGTGTTTTAGCCGGAATTATTGGCGTCATGAGTGAATCTGGAAGGAAAAAGGTTAAACTCTTTCTCGGATTTGCGTGTGATTTAGAGTATGATTTGGAGTTGTTGTTGGAGTCCTTATCGGTTAAAAAGAGTTGCTAGGGCTTACTAATGCTATATAAAGCAAATAGAGTCGAAGAGAAAGCTACCGGGAAGAACCGCAACAAAGACAAAAAATTCAGGAAAAAACCCAAGTTCTGCTGGTGAAGAACATAAGTCTCCAGAGAAGTGTCGTTGATACCGTCGCTAACGTAGTCCCTCAAGCAGTCCTATTTCTGAAGCAGTACAAGTCCGTTCTTTTCTCCTATTTCCTTTTCCTTTTTTTGTAACACAGAGAACACTTCTGTAACGCTTATAAGCGTCTCTGTTCTCCTTTGTTACTATTATTTCACCATTGTAAGCACTTTTTGAGTTATGAAATAGATTTTTGAGGGTGTTTCCAATACAATGAGCTAATCATCATCACTAGGGCGACGGAGGAAGTCATTCTTCCAATGATAAAGTGGTAACTTCTATTTTATCTATTTTTTTACAATTCTTTTATTATTAATTGCTTTGATTAAGTTAGAAAAAATGGTTTTTATCAAATAATTGTGTTTTCTTTTGATGGGTCATGCTTAGTTTTAAAATTTTGATGTCTCATTCTTACGATTTACAATTATTCTTTCAAAAACCTAATTTTGGCAATACTTAGAATAACTTGAATACAGGAATTGTAAGGTTTTATCACTTGAAATATTGGTTAATGGTGGAATCTTAGCCCTAGTTCTTCTCATCAATTTAAATCAATTTTGTTTTAATCTTCTTTATTTTTAGTCATTAAAAATTAGGTCTAGAAATCGAATTTTCACAAATCTGAGAATCAAACCCTTTTTACCACTATTCTAAAATCATATCAATTTTTGGCGCCGCCGACGCGGACTTGTTTTTAGGTTTAGAGTTTAAGATTTATTTTTAGGTTTTTATTTTTATTTTCAGTATTATTTTTTTTGTTCTATTTTACGTTTCTTTGGGTATTTCTCTTTTTGCTACAGGTTTGGATCTTGGATTGAAAGGAAATAAAGCCAAAGACTTTGGTAATTAAAGACTTGAAGTTAAAGTTAAGGACTTGGAGTTAAAAGTTAAAGCTTACAGAACGGAGAAGAAGACAAAGACTTTTATTTTTAGATTTTATTTTTCTTTAGATTTTATTTGTTTAGAAAATTGTATTAGGAATTTTTATTATTTCTGTAATTTTTCTTTTATTTTTGGAGTTTTTTGGACTTTATTTTGGACTTTGGACAATTTATTATTTTTAAACCCTATGGAAGGGTAATTTAAATATAAACTGCTACAGGGAAGGACGACAATTACGATATTGTCTTGGCTCCTCGGGTTCGTACACTGACATAGGAGTCGGTGGCCCGAGTCGACTACAACCGGTTCATCCCCCGTATGGTACAGGAGGTAAGACTCGATCAACCCATGAATCACAAGTGGGTTTACTGTATTCCTTCGTATGCATATATGTTGCGGAATTGAATATGACTTATTTTTCTAGTAAAGGGCAAGAACTGGCCATACAAGATAAGCACTCGGATTTTATCACCGTTTCCTTCTTGCCCGCTTTAGGAACACGTTACCAAACGCGAACCTAAACCTTAAAATTTTGATTAGAAAGAGACCGATAGGGTAACGAGCTTATATGAAAATCGTTCAAAAGGACTGTATTGGTTACTTTATTAGCCTAACTTAAGGTTCAAGAAGATTATTTTAAGTTGATTAGAGCCGCCTTGTAACCCAGGGAAAAGTTCCAAAGAGACAGGGTTATCAAACCTAATTAGAGCTTATCCTGTTTCTCTTCGACTTAATCTAATTCGGATCGTTCTAAGAGGTTTGCTAAAATTGTAACTAGTTACCTTTTGAAAGAATAGAAGCTGGTCTAAAAACAATCTAAGTGGAGCCATCATGCTTTTTGTTTGGTAGATTTAATAGATTTGATTTGGTTGAGTCAGCCTTGCTTGTGATGTTTAGAATTCCCTTCCAATTAAGATTTATTTTTTTAGTTTTTAGTATATGCCAAGACCGCTTGAAGTCATCACTGAACGGGCTTGGAAAAGAGACACTCTAGGTCATTTGATTAGTGAGAAACCTAGTAGTCCTGTCCCTGAAAACGAGGACCCCGAAGACTCTTCTTTTGAGGGCCCTGTTTTTGGAAATTTCAATTTTGAGAACTTGACATTGTGTGAAGAAGTTACTTCTAGTCCTTTTATAGCGTCAACAATGGGAACTTTAAAAGCTTTGTTGAACCCGACTAGGACTTCTCGTCCATCATGTATCAAGTTAGGTGAAACTGAAGCAAACTGTGAGTTGAAACCTGGGACCATACGGATGTTCCCAATCTTCTTAGGGAAAGAAAATGAAAACCCTTATTTCCATGTTAGGGATTTTGAGGAAATACAGGATTAAGGACCTAGATGACGAATCATTGAAACTTAGACTGTTTCTTTTTTCGCTAAGAGACAAAGCCAAATCTTGGCTATATAGTTTGACTTCCGAGTCAATTGAAACTTATGAACAACTTACATCTGCATTTTTCCAGAAGTTTTTCCCTAGGCACAAAACATCATCTATTAGGCAGCAGATTTGCACATTTTCTCAACAAGAGGGAGAATCTTTATATAAGTATTTAGAAAGGTTCAATGACTTATTATCCCAATGTCCCCATCATGGTTTAGAAAAAGTAAGGCTAGTTCAGATCCTCAACGAGGGTTTAGATTATTCAAAAACAACCAAGGTTGAGTCTTTATGCACAGGTGGGTTTGAAAATAAAACTGTCGATGGTGCGATGATATTTTTGAATGAAATCGCCAAAAAAACTCAACAGTGCGAACAGTGGGAAAAAAGTAGGGAGCCCTAGAAAACAATTCTTCTAAGTAAAGGAAATGTCAATAGGGTAGAAGGATCTTATGAATCGGATGCCAAAATAGCGGCTACATCTAAAAGGTTAGAAGCTTTAGAACTGAGTTAATCTAGTTGTGGACTTGATCCCAAGCAATTTTTTGAAGGACATACTGTAGAAGAGCAAGCCCATGCTCTTTATAATAACACTAGATTTGATAATCATCTAAAGTTTGACCCTTATTCAGAAACCTATAACCCTGGTTGGAGAAACCATCCTAACCTTTCTTGGTCTAAGGGCCAGAGTCAAGGTCACTCTGGTAATTCTAAGGTCCCCCCAGGTTTTGGTTATACTAAGAATCCTTCAGGTCCGGCATATTTTCAGAATCCGATAGATAAGACGATCATGAGTTTAGCAGAATCTGTTGCTTCATTAACTCAGAACACTAAAGATTTTCAGCAGTTTGTCAACCAAAGTTTACGAGAAAATCAAAAGATCGTTCAAGATAATAGTCAGGCTATTTCCAATTTAGAAACAAAGGTTGGTCAAATCGCTGAGTCTTTGAGAGAAAGACAAAAAGGTAAGTTCCCTAGTCAACCGTACCCCAACCCTAGAAGAGTTCATAAATTATCTTCTGGTGAGAAATCATCAAATCATGTGAATGCAATTAGAACCCTTAGGAATGGTAAAGTGGTAGATAACAAGGTAACCATGCCCGATAGTGAACATACTGTATTTCACCCTTTTGAGCCAACAACTGTTGAGACTGATAAAATCTCTAATGGGTCTGATATAGCTCCCCATAAGCCAGATTTTGTTCCCAGAGCCCCGTTCCCACAACTGTTAGCACCCACAAAGATGGAATCCAACTTTAGTGACATGTTGGAGGTTTTTAAGCAAGTCACGATCAACCTTCCATTATTAGATGCAATTAGGCAGATTCCTCCTTATGCCAAGTTCCTTAAGGACATGTGTACGCGAAAGCGAAAGCTTAGTGTACAAAAGAAAGCCTTTTTAGCTAGTCATGTGAGTTCAATTATCCAGAACAATATAAATCCAAAGTACAAAGACCCAGGTTCCCCAACTATTTCTTGCACAATAGGTAACTACCGTATTGAGAAAGAGTTACTTGACTTAGGAGCCAGTGTGAACTTACTAACGTACCATGTGTACCTCCAGCTAGGACTTGGTGATTTGAAACCTACTCAGATAACCCTGCAGTTAGCTGATAGGTCTGTGAAAATTCCTCGTGGTGTCATAGAAGATGTTCTTATTGAGGTCGATAAGTTTATTTATCAAGTGGATTTTTTTTTCCTTGATACCCAACCTGTCCCTGACCTAGAGAATCAAATACATGTGATATTAGGTCGCCCGTTTTTAGCTACATCTAATGCGATCATTAACTATTGAAATGGTATTATGAACTTATCTTTTGGTAATATAACTATTGAGCTGAATATTTTCAACATTAGTAAGAAACCACCTGAGCTAGGTGACACGTGCACTGAAGAGGTGAACATGATAAGAATATTAGTTCAGGAGTCATTACCAAACACTTTGTTAGAAGATCCATTAGAGAAATGCCTAGCCCACTTTGGGTTTGATTTTGATGATGATAGTTTGATTAATAACGTGAATGCTTTGTTAGATTCAACCCCTTTGATAAACACTAATAATGGATGAAAGCCTAATTTTGAACCACTACCAGTTTATAAGTCTACCGTAATTCCTTCTTTAGAAGATCTAACTAAGTTGGACCTTAAACAACTAGCAGATACTCTGAAGTATGTGTATTTAGGCCCATCTAAGATTTTCCGATGATTGTAGCATCCGACTTGGATAGTAACCAGGAAAGTAGGCTAGTGACCGTGCTTCAAGACAATAAGGAAGCTTTATGGTGTACCATAGAAGACATTAAGGGTATAAGTCCTACTGTTTGTATGCACCAGATTCATTTAGAAGATGATACCAAACCGTCTAGGGAGATGCAACGTCGACTTAACCCTAATATGAAAGAAGTAGTTCGATCTGAGGTACTTAAGTTGTTAGATGCGGGTATTATCTACCCTATTTCCGACAGTAAGTGGGTCAGCCCCGTTCAGGTTGTTCCACTGTAGTCCAGAATGATAACAATGAGTTAATCCCAACCCGAGTGACCACGTGGTGGCGTTTTTGTATTGGCTATAGGAAACTGAACAAGGTCACAAGGAAGGACCACTTTCCCCTTCCTTTCATCGACCAAATGCTTGAGAGATTAGCTGGACAAAGCCATTATTGCTTGCTAGATGATTTTTATGGTTATAATTAGATTGTTATTGCCCCATAAGACCAAGAGAAAACCACGTTTACCTGTCCCTTTGGTACCTTTGCGTATAGACGCATGCCTTTCGGGTTGTGTAATGCACCCACTACTTTTCAGCGTTGTATGATGAACATATTTTCTGACATGGTAGAACGGTTTTTAGTGGTATTTATGGATGATTTTTCAGTATTTGGGTCATCTTTCGATGAGTGCTTGCATCATTTGACATTAGTGTTGACTAGGTGTAAGGAGAAGAATTTAGTGCTTAATTGGGAAAAATGCCATTTCATGGTTCGTTCAGGAATTGTTTTAGGGCATATCGTATCTTCTAAGGGTATAAAGGTAGACAAAGCCAAAGTTGACCTTATTAAGACTTTACAGGTTCCCAAAACTGTACGAGATGTTAGGTCATTCTTAGGGCATGCAGGTTTTTATCGTCGATTCATTAAGGATTTTAGCTTGATTTCTAGACCTCTTTGCAATCTGCTTGCAAAAGATGTTAAGTTTGTCTTTGGTAATGCTTTTTTAGAGGCTTTTGAGAAGCTTAAGACTTTACTCACTACCTCCCTCATAGTCCAGGCACCTAACTGGAACCTACCCTTTGAGATAATGTGTGATGCTTCAGATTATGCTATTGATGTTGTGTTAGGTCAGCGAGAGAACAAAGTACTTCATGTGATTTACTATGCTAGCAAAACCCTGAATAATGCCCAACTGAACTACACCACCACAGAGAAGGAACTGTTAGCCATTGTTTTTTCCTTAGAAAAGTTTAGATCCTATCTCTTAGGTTCTAAGGTTATAGTCTTTACCGATCATGTTGCTTTGAAGTACCTTCTGTCTAAGAAGAATACTAAACCTAGATTGATTAGATGGATCCTTTTGTTAAAAGAATTCTTGCTATAAATTAAAGACAAAAAGGGTGCAGAAAATATAGTAGCAGACCACTTGTCTAGACTTCTTTTGGATTCCCCTGATGATTCTATTCCTGTGAGGGATAACTTTCCTGATGAACAACTATTTGTTGTTTCCCAATCACCTTCGTTTGCGAATATAATGAATTATCTTGTTACTGGTCGAATGCCTCAACACCAGGGTAAACAAGACCGTTCTAGGTTTTTAGCTGAGGTGAAGCATTTCTTTTGGGACGATCCTTACTTGTTTAAGTATTGTCCAGACCAATTTATTAGGAGATGTATACCTGAGAGTGACCAGTCCAGTATTATTTCCTTTTGTCATGATCATGCTTGTGGGGGTCATTTTAGTGCTAAGAAGGATGCTGCTAAGATATTGCAGTGTGGATTCTACTGACCGTCGTTGTTTAAAGACTCCCAAAGTTACTGTGTTGCTTGTGAACGATGCCAGAAGTTAGGAACCATTTCTCGTAGAAATATGATGCCTTTGAACCCTATTCTAGTAATTGAGGTCTTTGATGCGTGGGGCATTGATTTTATGGGTCGTTTTCCCAATTCTTTTGGTTATTTTTACATCCTTATCGCCGTAGACTATGTGTCTAAGTGGGTAGAGGCGGTTTCGTGTAAAACAAACGAACACAAGGGTATGGTCCAGTTTTTGAATGATAACATATTTGCACGTTTTGGTACACCGCGAGCTATAATTAGTGATGGAGGGTCACACTTTTGTAATCGACAGTTTAAGCTTTTAATGAAGAAATATGGTATTACCCACAAAGTAGCTACCCCATATCACCCACAGACTAGCGGTCAAGTAGAGGTTTCCAACAGGGGGATAAAACGTATTCTAGAAAAAACATTTAATCCTAATAGGAAAGACTGGTCGTTGAGGCTTATTGATGCCTTATGGGCTTACCGTACCGCGTTTAAGACCCCTATTGGAATGTCACCCTATCGTCTAGTTTTTGGCAAGGCATGTCACCTTCCCGTCGAGTTAGAACATAGAGCATATTGGGCTTTAAAGCAGTTTAATTTTTCACTTGACAAAGCAGGAGCTCACAGGAAGCTCCAGCTCAATGAGTTGGAAGAGATTCAGAAAGATGCATATGATAGTGCTAGGGAGTATAAGAACAAAATGAAATTTGTACATGATAAAATATTTGAAGAAAGTCATTTTCTCCAGGTCAAAAAGTTCTTATGTATGATACTCGTTTGCTTCTATTCCCCGGGAAGTTAAGCTCTCGGTGGACCGGTCCTTTTGTTGTTCGCACTATTTTTCCCCATGGTGCTATTGAGATTGAGACTCAAGATGGTAGAAATCCTTTCAAGGTTAACGGTCAAAGATTGAAACCATTTTTAGAGCCTTTTCCTATTGGTGATGTTGAGGAGGTCCCTCTGGAGGACCCTGCTTACGCTGATTGACCATTAGGTTTTTTTTTTGTACATTAGTAGATTTTTGTAAGTTTTTAGGTTTTTAGGTTTTTATTTTGTTATCCATAGAAGGATTGCTACGCTTCACTTAGGTACTATCTTTCTGACTTACCTCTTTGTTCCTCTTTATACTTATCTATTGGTACTGCTCTTTATTTTGAAACATTGAGGACACTGTTTGATTTAAGGTTGGGGGTAAGGGAGAAACTTTTTAGTGCAATAATAAAAACTCCAAAGTTTAGAAACTTGTGAACAATTCAGGATGACACTAACTAGGGCTGTTAACGGACGCAAATCCGTCGGATTTTGACAATACCGATAAGGTTAAGGTTAAGGGTTATCAGAATTCCGAAATCCGATAAAATCCGACGGATTCTAAAAAATCCAATCCGATAAGGTTAAGGCTAACTTATCGGAAATTCGGATTTTTCCGATAAAATCCGAATTCTGGGTAAAAAAAAAAAAAAACAAAGTTAAAATAACTTCTTCTGACTTCATACACATTCAAAATGTTCTAAAACAGAGTTCAGTTCCGTCTCTCAGTCTCACACATGAAAAGAAAATACAAAGACAACCCATAAAAAGTCACAAACAAATAACATGCAGCAAAAGAAATAAAGGCAATGGCAGACTGCTAGTAAATTCATCCCATACCAGTGACCTTGTTGTTCGCAATTTTTTCATTGCAGCAACAATAATTGGATCATCTATTCATCTTCTTCTGCTTCAACTGCTGGTCTCTTACTAGAAGGTGTTGAAGCAGTTGTTGAACATCCAACACTTTGTTCTCCTAGTTCTTGTTGTGAACAATTTGGTTGACTGCAGCTTGGGGTTCCAACTTGATTGGATTCTCTTTGAGACATTCTGAAAAAAAAAAGAACCAATTATTAGATGACAGTAATTAGCAAAAAAAAAACCCTAATTTCGATTTGAAGAAAAAAAAAACCCTAATTTCGTTACTTTACTTTACTTACTTACTTCTCTGCAAATCGATAAAGATGTTATCTATCAGTGATTCACGATCTCTAACTCCTCTCCTTCTTTTTCAGATCGATGATTTAAGTTCTGTGATTTCATCGCCTATATTTGAAGTAATCCTGACATATTGCCATTTATTGCTCTTATAACGTTTTCAAAATCTCCTTCAAGATGGATTCGATGTAGCCCATAGTCCATAGAACTGCAGCCAACAACGCCTTTGCCTCCGCTTGCTCTAGATGAAGAAAAATGAAAATTGAAACAGATGATGATATTGATCGATGATATTGATCTCCCTCGACATCTCTTTAACTTAGGGGTAGGAAATTACAAGTACACCCCTGGGTTATCGGATGTCGGACATTAACTTCCCGGATATTGCCTAATCCGGTTCCGTTAGGCTAAGGAGGTAAAATCCGATAGTAATTCCGATTCCGGAATCCGAAACCCGATAAATCGGATAAAATCCTATAAGATATCGGATTGTCGAAAACGGATTTCGGAATTCGGATGTATATTGACAGCCCTAACAATAACCATTCTAGGCAGATGGAAACTTAGCTCTTTTTCTATAGGAATTGGTGTGCCTAGTTAAATGGTCTATTCATAAAAGGATGCCTAGCTCAGGTGTTAGAAATAACATGATAGTTGTCACCATATCTCGGAGTCTATCTCAACCACATCACATTCTGTTTTTATTTTTGCAATTTGTGTTTTCTCTAAGTGATTTGGTGGGGCCTGTATCGAATTGTTATCGCCGTCAGGATGAAATAGAGTGTTGAGATCAAGCCCCACTTTTAAATTCTTATTTCAAAAATAAAAATAAAAATAAATAAATCGAGTATTGACACTTTGATAGCAATATGTGTGTGTTCTCCCTATCTCCGTCACCTAAGCAAGCGTGGAACGCAGGATCCATGGGAACTATCATATAAGATGCCGATAAGGACGATGCGCTTGGATTCAATTCGATCAAATCATGTTATCAGTACATTTATAAGTGTTTTTATTTTCAATAAATCGATCGCTGGAACCTTTGTATATACCAGTTGAAGCGTTATTAGTATAATGATTAAGACCAGTGGGAGCGTATCTCAATCCATTAAGATTCATCCTGGCACTGACCTTCAGACAGATATGGGAAACACCGTTCACCTTAGTCAACACATGCAAACTTCATTTTGTCTATTTCCATCTTCTAAATCTATTCATGTGATTGAACTTTGATAGATTCTGAGTATTGCAGTTGAAAAACTATCTAAGTAGAGCTTTGTTTTCTTATATATGAATTTTAGTATGCTTGAGTAAAAACTCGTGTACAATAATTGGACTCATACAGGGTAATGATTCTCATAGCCGAAGAATTTAGTATGCCAACTAAATAGCTTGTTTCGTGTCTATCCTCAATCGTTCACGAGTAACTAAAATTTGGAGTAAAGGTTTTGTGGGTATACCTCTTGTAAACCCTCACGAGAAAAACTCGTCCACTAGGGACACCTAGGGGTTCAAAGGCTTATTACATATGCTAAACGTAGTCGCGATTCCTGCGAAAGTGAGTTAGGATTTTATTTTATTTTATTTTATTTGCTTGATGACTAGCAAATAGTAAGTTTGGGGGTATTTGATAGACACATTTTTATGTCTAAATTGCACTCGATTTTCTATTTTGATAGTGTTCGATTTTGTACTTATTATGGCTTTTTATGTCTTTGTAGGTATTTTTGAGAAATAAATAATTTGGGAAAAATCGACTCGAAAAGTGATAAAGGCGCCCGGGAAAATTACTAAAGGCACCCAGTAAAGTTGATAAAGGCACCCACAAGTTGGATTGGGGCACCCCCTCTTTTGAATTTGAAACCGAAAATGGCGGGAAACCTATTTGTTAACGGGAGAAACTCATGTTGATTCCGTGTTACGTGTTTTTAGTGATTTGGGGTAATTCTAATTCACCCAAGTGAAGTTAATCAACTAGAATATCACCAACACACGTCAACAGAGTATTTTAGCCGGAATTATTAGCGTCAGGAGTGAATCTGGACAGAAAAAGAGTTAAAATATGTTTTGGATTTGCATGTGATTTAGAGTATGATTTGGAGTTGTTGTTGGAGTCCTTATCGGTTAAAAAGAGTTTCTAGGGTTTACTAATGTTATATAAAGCAAAGAGAGTCGAAGAGAAAGCTATCGGGAAGAGCCGCAACAAAGAAAAAAATCTCAGGAAAAAACCCGAGTTCTGCTGGGGAAGAAGAAGGTGAAGAACATAAGTCTCCAGATAAGTGTCGCTGATACCGTCGCTAATGTAGTCCCTCACGTAGTCCTATTTCTGAAGCAGTACAAGTCCGTTCTTTTCTTCTGTTTCCTTTTCCTTCTTTTGTAACGCAGAGAACACTTCTCTGTAACGCTTATAAGCGTCTCTGTTCTCCTTTGTTACTATTATTTCACCATTGTAAGCACTTTTTGAGTTATGAAATAGATTTTTGAGGGTGTTTCCAATACAATGAGCTAATCATCATCACTAGGGCGACGGAGGAAGTCACTCTTCCAATGATTAAGTGGTAACTTCTATTTTATCTATTTTTTTTACAATTCTTTTATTATTAATTGCTTTGAATTAAGTTAGAAAAAATGGTTTTTATCAAATAATTATGTTTTCTTTTAATGGGTCATGCTTAGTTTTAAACTTTTGATGTCTCATTCTTTCGATTTACAATTATTCTTTCAAAAACCTAATTTTGCCAATACTTAGAATAACTTGAATACAGGAATTGTAAGGTTTTATCACTTGAAATATTGGTTAATAGTGGAATCTTAGCCCTAGTTCTTCCCATCAATTTAAATCAATTTTGTTTTAATCTTCTTTATTTTTAGTCATTAAAAATTAGGTCTAGAAATCGAATCTTCACAAGTCTGAGAATCAAACTCTTTTTACCACTATTCTAAAATCATATCAGTTCCACAGGGATTTCAGAATTGCAATTTCTAGTTTTCAAATAACTAATGTGCTAATACAAAGATAATGATTTTTGAATAATCTAAATAAATAAAAAGATAAAATAACTATACAAATTAATCAACCAGGAAGAGAAAAATCTAGGGTTTCAGATTCCACTGTTTCTGATGTTTGTAAAATTAACAATTTATTATATCAAACAATTACTCTCAAATTACTCAAATCTAGCTGCAATTCAGAAAGGCTGCTCGTTGAGGAAGTTAAAGAACGAATGTTGCTTGGTGCATTAGCTTCAGAATTGTCGCAAGTGTTGTTCACAAAACCGTTACAATGGGTGTTAAAATTAAAAGTAAATGCAACGGAAATAAGCGACAGTTCCTAACTGCCTTATGTTCTTTTTCCTTCTTCTTCTTCTCCTCGGATTGTAGCAGCAGATTTTTCCGAGATTTTTTTACTGACTCTCTGGCCTCTGCCAGCCTCCCTCTGTGATGCTCTGATCAACCCCTATTTATACTAGACATTCAATCCTTCTCAAATCATCTTATTTCTCGTCAAATCCTCTCTTTTAATCTTGGAAATATTTTATTTGATGAGAATTATCTTTCGGTGATAAAGACTTGATCACAAAAATATAAACTCTCGATTTTGTTACCTGGGATATTAGATTATCTTCCAATACTTGTTGTTGTTTCCAATCTTTGTTGAGATGCAATCAAAGCCAAGAATATTCTTTCGTTTTCCAAACGCAACCAACAATATTTCTTTCCTAACTCTCGGTATATCCTGGTGTTTCCTTCTTACAGCTCAGACTCAAGTATGTCTTCTTCTTTTTAATCCGATAATAATTCTCGATTTGTTTTTATTTTCTTTGAGAATTTAACTGTATATAACTCTTATGAAAGGCAAGATGATTTTCTTGTCTTAAGTTCTTTAGTTTGAATTCTTCACGCTGCTTAAAAGAAAGTTTCCCGCCATTGTTGAATTTAAACAAGAGGTAGGTGGGTGGGTGACTTTAACAAATGCTTGGGTGCCTTTAACACTTTTGAAGCCAAATTTTCCACACTTGTTTATCCTTCCAAAAATACCTAAAAACATAACAATAATATTAGTACAAAATATGAGAACTATTAATACAAATATGAGATCAAATAAGACACATAAATATGTCTATCAAACACAACACAACCTTAGAACATCAACTTTAGTTGCAAAATTCTTCTCTATCAGAGCCTTTTTTGTGTAACTATCTGCAACTAAGAACTTTGATCATCTCTTTCAACTTTCCTGCCTAAAAAAAACTATGATCTCTCTCCCGTGGCTGAAACAGTCTTCAAACAACCATTATCTTGTTTACGCGAGGGATGTTCGTTATCAACCTCTTGCACTTATCATAAACCCTAATAACTTTCACCTTTTCCGCCCCTCTCCATTTTTCAACATCTACATCAGTTAACATTGATTTCCCAAGACCGTGAAAGATGATATCATCGTGAATTAAGCGGCTCATGATATTGTTGATGAATTTGATCTAGAGAAAGATAAAGTTATCAACATTAAAAATAAAGAAGTCAACAAACATAATATGTAGCGTCATATAAATATATTTAAGGTCACTAATGATCCACACTTTGTACAAGTATTACTAAGATGAATAATTCATATATATAAACATTTGGTTAGTTTTTTTATAGTGTATTGTTGGTAACTAGTAAATTAATGAAACTAACAGATTTAACCCTCTTAAAACTTATTTTATTAATTGCAGTCATTAAATCAAACATACAAATTAGCTTGTGGTTTTGAACTTTGGACGACTAGATTACATTCATTTGTTAATTGGCAGAGCTTCCCCTCCCGTCCAATCAGGGTGATCCACATTCCACAATTGTTACTTTATAATTTTCGTAATTGTAATTTGCATAAACAATTATCAGATATATTACATATTTTGAACACTTGATAAAGTCAATTTTTAGTTGACCAAGGTGGAATAACTCATTACCATTAAAACATAATATATTATGGTTATTTTGTGTTACCTCCCGAATTAAGATTGCTAAATTGTATTACCTCCTCTAAAGATTTATGTTATGCAAAACCCCCTGCCGTTAACTATTTTATCCATTTCATAGTTAGTTGACTCAATAGTAATGTATACGTGGAAAATTCAAAATTATTTTTCGCTAAAATATCCAAAATATCCTTAATCTTCTTCTTCATCATGTAAGCTTCTCTCTGACTTGCAAAAAATGAATAATATAAACACAAACGAGATGCAGAACTAAAGAGTGACAACTCAAACCCAAATTACAACGTACCATGTACAGATCAGTAGACCAACATACTAAGAAAACCTGAACAAAACCCATCACTGACTTATCCATACCCAACATTCTCATTAACAAGAGATAATACCCCCAAATTATTGTACACAAAATATCAAAAAAGTATTGTTTTTATTAAAAATTCAAAAATCTTAATTAACATATCATATAAATAATTTTTTTTACACATTTCTCAATTAGCATACAAAAAAATCACAAACAAGTCCAATCAAAGAATACTACCTTAGAGATTCATCAACAAATAAATCATCCCCAGAATCAACACACACCCAACCCCCACCCCCCCCAAAAAAAAAATCCCAATTTTAAGCACAATCAACCAAACTCAGATTATAACGAGAAAAAAAAATGAATGACATAACGTTCCAACTTAGAGAGACAATACTCAAGTTGTTATGCATCCACGCCATGTCGACAAGAAAACCATAATTGACAACAACTGAAAGCTAAAGCCTTTGAAAATAATAACCAAAATATATATAACAACATCGTCTCCTTAATACGCCCTTATAAGTTTGTGGACGGCCCCCTGCCACCATTTATTTTTTCAAAAAAAAAAATCTAAGTATTTTTTTAACAGATGAGTCTGCAAAACAGTTATAATCACATCAGAGTAATCAACTGATAAGTGCATAATTTTTTATACTTTTGATATCAATTTTATGCTTGTAGTTTATATATTTCTTATGTATTATCTTGTATTACTCTTGTTTTATTTTTTTGTCTAAGTTACGTAGAATCATCCAAAAAGAGCTAAAGAGTGTTTAAACATATGTAAAAATGAACATGAACCAAATACCAAGTCGAACTTGATCAAATTCATAAGTATGCAACTCAATGTTGTACATAATGAGGAGACAAAGGCAAAAATAATGAGGTCATATTGAGTTCGTATGAAGAGGTTATGAGCAAAATAGTTTATATAGATTTTAAAGGGACCCAGGAATGATCCCACGACCGGTCTTAGACGGGAAAAGTTGCAAAAATGGATTTTAAAGGGAGAAAATTTGGTTTTCAATTGGGCCTAACCCCTAGGCTATTTAATGGGACATCTACGACTTCTAAAGGTATGTTTTATCGTCAAAAGAGAGGATAAAGGTCCTACATCTATATTATAGGGTTTACCCTTTAGGGGGAAACCGTGATACATCTTCTTATATCGCTTTATTAGTTATACAAGTTTATTTGGAGTTTCAATCATATTATCGCTTGTTTTCATCATATTAAGGTTTATGTTTGATTTCTAAATTGTTTAGGTGTGTAAATAAAGTAATATATTGATTAGTTTAATACTAATAGAGATTTGAGCGATGTACAATTGTCGAGCATCTCTTACACAAATAGAATACATGATACCTTCCAGAGGGATTATGTAGAGCAATCGCTTGTGAAGACAACACCAGTAAATGAACCGAGCGTACATAGTTTTAACTGTTGTGATCAATCTAAATTCACAAACCCTAAAACGTTCGGTTGGGTTACACATTGAGAGTGTACTTCTTGGTGGCTTAGATGGATAGAATCCAATGACTAAGCGTACCTATTATCGGTGATAAAAGACATTTTTGGGATAAATAAGTGTACTTGATATTCTACAGCTGGTGATGAGATGATTATAACGAAAGTTAAAAAGGTATATTAACTAAGTTAATGTTTGTTAATGGTAAAGAATTCCCTAATCATCTCTTTTTCTTATTGCTTTAACTATTAAACCAATCCCCCTTAGTATTTACTTTTGTGTTTATTTAGCTAATCTTAATAACGTCTAAATTACACAACTCTCTTCGGAAACGATTGTTATTATTGTTATATTAATTGTTAGTATTTGTGAGAAGTAAGTGAAGTAATTTGTTATGCCCGTGGCATCCCTTTCATCAACCAAGAGGAAAACTCGAACCTTTGTTTCATCATTACATAGTTTTTTCAAAAACAGTTCTGATAGTTTTATTGAACTTATCATCATCACTGGAGGACCAAATGAAATTTCCTTTTCCTGAACCAATACGTAGTCCTTGGATTGATTTTTTTGAAATTGTTGATCCAGCTTTAGATGTGACACATAATTTAATACTATGTTGTTGTTTTTAGACGAAAAAACCAGAGATATTTTTTATTATATGTTATCAAATTAGTAGATATTTTAATCACCTAATCACTAATTTGATCAACAAAGATGTTGTTGTTAATTACTTTTAAGGAAGATTATAAGGGTATTTTGGGCAGTTCATAAAATATAATTTTGAATTTGCCACGTATACACAACTGTCGAGTCAACTAACCGGGAAATAGATGAATACTTAATGATGAGAGGTTTCACGTACTATTAATTTTTAGGGAAGGTAATGCAAATTAACAATCTTAATTGGAGAGGTAACACAAAATAACCCAAAATACAACGTACTAAATAATTTTTCAAGCATTCGATCATTCCAAGTGCGTACCTTTTACCCAAAAATTTTCCTAATTAATAAAGTTATTAACACCTCAATTGGTCTAAGCAATATAGAGATAACAAACATAACTTGACCACCGCTATCAAACAAATATAATTTTCACGTGTTCAATTTTTATTTAAACAAAAGGAGAAGAGACTGAATTTGTATTTTTCATGCTAATAAAATGATATTAGTTTTGATATGATATTATGTGTTTATTTCAGATGTATTTCTATGAACACACCATTTTTTAATATTTAATTGGCACAACTTAAATCACAGGGAACCCCAAATATGGGTTATATTTGTATGAATGTGAATATGATGGGAATGAGAGACATGTATATATTAGCTAAAAGATTGGTTTATTTCGTTTTTGGTGATGTATATGGGGTGATTTTATATTTGTTTGATATAAAATATGACAATCTCAAAATTGAGTGATTAGAAGGCCAAAAAAAATGTTACATTAGTCATAGATCAAATCAATAAAAAATATTATTTCGGTAGGAGTTACATCTTGTCAAAGCATGGCTCGGTTGAACCCGACAAACGTTGGCATGCCAAGTCTGGAAATTTTTCAAGTTTAGATGCCAAAACGTATATTAAGATTATGAAACTCAGTTTCGTGGAGCTTAGCTTATAATCTTAGTTTTAGCTCTGTCATCATTATTGGTTGCAAGCATTGCATATTGAAGAATTGAAGCCAAAGATGCAGGACACAAAGTACAGAAGAAAACATGTATATATAAATATATGAGTGAATTAGTTTGACTTATATTATGTAAATATAGATCTTGATTTATTATATGACCATAAGCGTATGAATAATATACTTGCTATGTAAGATAACTGAAGATTCAATTCTAGTATTCAAATGTATAGTGTATGTGGAGTTTAAGAAAAAATACTGAAACAACCTGGATTTTGAAACCATTAATGGATTGTTTTGAAACCTGCCAATTATGCAACATGTTATATAACTGTGACATACAAGATAAAATTATTGCGTAAAATATAGTGGTTTAAATTTATTTATTTTTTTGAAACCAACGAAGAAACTTGTACTTTTCAACATATGTATGTTTGGTATGTTTATGTGGATTCCTTATATGTTTAGAGTACAACTTCTGCAAAGTTTTGATTATGACCTATACTTATTTTAGACATGCTTGAGATAGGTTAGCAAGTGCATACTCGGGGAAGTAAGTTAATATTTTTCTTGCTGAGGCAGTAATTCACAATTAACGTTAATTTAGGTAAATATGTTTACTTTGGGAACAAGATTGTCGATAGTATGGAATGTGACATATCTCGAAGACCATGTAAACTTCCAGGCTTCTTCATATATATGAAAAGCTAAAAGTTTGCATGAGGTATTAAAGTTTTCTATACCTTTATCAGAAGTAAGACGAAGTAAGTACCGACACTCAAACATTTAAACTTGAGTAAGTAAGTGCCACAATCCCGAGAACAGGTGTCTGTCAAGGAAGGATTTTTTATTATGCTTTGAGGTTTACCTTCGCACCTAGTGAGTATTAATTCTTTAAATACATTTGTTAGGTTGATACTTGAGTTTATCAATATAATCAAACAACTTTACTAAAAGCATCGAGCATACAATGATTTATTCAAATTAATTAGTAGATTTCAATTAAATTTGTGAAACTAAGTATACTAGGGATTTTCCAAAGAATTTGGGTAAACCTAGTTTGGGGTTCCAACATCCTGGTTGGGCGTGAAGACGGACATAAGTAACCTAGTTGGGCGAAAGTGATATGCTTGAAGTTTATTGGTATTTAAGTCTTCTCGACGGACATGGAGCAACACCTAAGTACCGACGAACGAGTGCGTAAGTGATTCAGATGCATTTACTTGCAATAAGGTGTACGTAGGCCCAAAAATACTACTAGAAACGGGGTATTTAGACTAGTGTAATATCTTTATCTAGTGAGTATTCATTATGAGTAGGTCCCATGATTTTTCCATTTATTGATAGTTTCTTAGTTAACAAAATTTGGTGTACAACCTTTACTTATTTCCACATTACATTAAGTCATCTTTGATTAATGTAGAAGCTAGAAACGTTAATACATTTGTTTCTCTTGATTTTCTCTTTCTCCATAAGATTATAAATATTTGTCATACAAAGTTTGGGATGTACTCGGTACCCTCGCCTTTTTGCTTTTCGTTTATAAACAAATAACAAGTGAAGTTTACACACATGGCAGTGGATTCATCTAAGGATAACCGGTTGATTCTTAGATTATTAAATGACCAAACATGATAATCCTTGAATTACATTCATAAATGACAAACCAATTTTATTAGAAAATGATGTAAATTTTGTTAGCATTTTGAAATGATCAAGGATCACATGATTGTTCGACCAGAAAATTAGTATAATGTATAATTTTATCCCGTTAAGATCATCCTTACATCTCCATGAGATAATGGTGGTAGAATATCTCATGTTTTCACTAAGGTTTATATATTCATAAGAAGGAAAATGGTATTCGATTGAATTACCTCTTAGAGACTATGTTAGGGTACTGCTTATGCTTTGAATTATTTACCATATATAACTTGTGCCATAACGTCACTACTTTATACATCTTTCTAATAACGTTGTATCTAACATGTGATGAAATATTTGTCATTGCATGCCTAGTATGAGTATAAAGTAAAATTTAAGATAATAAAACATCAAATGCCACCTTTTTCATTGCTATATGATCTCATGCAAGGACTGTTCTCATGTAAGGTTGCATCTAAACTATGAAGACAATGTAAAACCTGAAATAATATCACCAATTGATTGGTCTAAGTTAGCTCATATAACGAAGTTACATCTCTAAAAGAAGTGAAAATGGAGTGTTACAAAGGAAGAAAAGTCAAAGAACAAGTGGAACTCTGTCAATTCCAAGATTTCTTCTCACCATGTCAAATAGAACGAGAAAACAAAGCTACATGCGAAAGAATGAAGTCATTCTGACTTCGTATGAAGAAGTTACAGGCGAAAAGAGGAGTTAAGCTTGTCGATTTCACGAAACCGACAGTTAAACAATTTTAGTTGAAGTCTGATAAAGGCATCTGTGCTTCTGCTAAGGGTTTCCCATATTTAAATATTATTAACAACACTCACCAATATTCTAAGGGCCATCTCTTTCTCTTTCCTTCTCCAAGAGTGAACTCATATTGAGAACATGGCAACAACGAAAACTGGTGTTATTCATCATGACATTTAATGGATGATTTAATGGGGTCCAAGTGAGACGATTTTGGTGATTAAGAATGTATTAGCTTGATGCGTGTCGTAAGTGCAACAAATTAATCAATATATTTCCCACTAATTAACTAGTAATATAGCGGTAGTAAGGATCGTTCCCATAGAAAGTTGTGTAATTGATAGGTTATTTAGATTAACAAAACTAGATTAAATACTAAAAATGGGTTGGTTGTTTAAAATAATTAAAAATAATAAGAAAAATATAATAAGAAAAAAATATGAATAAGGAGTCATTCACCGTTACCAAACGTTAACTCGGGTAGTATACTTATCAATCTTCGGTAGAACCATTCATCACCAACCGTAGAATAGCAGTTAGATCAGTGCTATCCCCAAAACTCCTTTTATCACTGGATACTGAAACTCTCGACTACCAGATTCTATTCAACTGATCCACCAAGTAACAGGTGCAACTGTTTGGGTGTAATGGAGAGAACGTGAATGTGGGGCTGGAGAGGAGCAAAATCTCCTCTATGTTAGAGGTGGTAGCAGGTCGTAAAGTGGTGGTGTTTGTGCTGTAATTTCTCTTCCTTTTATAACTTTCAATTTCCTTTCGATCCTATAATTTCGAATTTGATAACCATCCGTGTTTCTAAGCTATTTCAAACTCTATTCACCGCTTAATCTAACACCATTCATCCTTATTTCGATGGCAAGAGAACTCACTTCCTTCCCTGTCTTGTCGCCAAAACAAACCCATATTACAAGACCGTGTTGTTCTCAACTTCTTCTAAATCTTCTAAAAATTCATAATCAAGTTCCCTGTCTTTCTTAAACTCGGTTAAACTTAGGGCTGCACAGGAACCGACCCGAAAAATCGCACCCGCCCGAACCCGACAAAACCGCGGGTTTTATAACCGAACCGACCCGCTACGGGTTGGTATACGGTTTTGAAAATTTAAAACCCGGTCACCACGGGTCGGTTTACGGGTATAGTGTAGCACCCGCCCAAACCCGCCCGTTTAACCCGTTTATTCTGAACCTGTGTTGCTGTACTGTTTTGTCAAGATGTTTTCACACTGACCTGTACTTCAATACCCTTCCCTATTATTTTTATGTCAAAGAGGACTCTCTCACCTTTCAAACAAGACCAAAATTTCTGAATTCCATTGAGAAATGATTTTTGTACGAATTTTTGATTTCAAACTGCCGAAACTGCATTTTCTGAATACGGGATTCCTGTTCTGTTTTTGATGAGTCTTTTTAACATAGCTATAAATCTTACTGTATTTTCTTACAATTTTATTGTGTTAGCTTATTCTTTCTAGTTTCAAATGAGCCGAAAATCACTCACTTTCATTGTGTAACGAAGCCTACACAAATTTCCAAAGACAGACTATTCCAAACTAAAATTTTCAGAAATCATTTAAAAATCTTACCATTTCAAGTTTTATAATTGCCACATGAACTTCTAAGATAACGATATAGATTCAACTCCATACAAATGATAAGAAAGCAAAGAAAATAAATTAATCCTTGTTTTTGTGGCTAGTGTATATCCCTTGTATAATTGTATTTGTTATTATATTTTGACGATATTTGGTGTTTTTTGCTGTTTCTTAGGAGGCTTAATGGGTGATTCATCAACTCAATCTCTATCTGCCTTTTTTTTCTTTTTTTTTTTTTTTTTTTTTTTCTGTTTTTAGTGTCTATTTTTAGTGTTTTTTGCTGCCAGTTTTTTTCTATCTGCCACGGGTTAACCCGCGAAATAAACCGAACCCGCCCGACCCGCCTCGGGTTGAAACCGACCCGACCCGCATGTGGACGGGTTGGTATACGGTTTTGAATATCAAAACCCGCCTCTAGACGGGTTGGTAGTTGGTTTTACCCCAAAACCGACCCGCCCGCCCGTTGTGCAGCCCTAGTTAAACTACTCCCATATATCGTCTTCCGAGAATACATCATTGAGCCGAGAATTTATCACCGTCGAAATCAATTCAAACCCATGGAAACAACTCACTAGCTTCGGCTGAATCGAGTCCTGGTTCCTTCCATGCATCGAACCACAGCCATTCCCACTCAAATCAAACCATCATCACAATCCCATTAACTGCCAGCAGGATCATTATCTCATCATTAATTAATGGTAGAAAATACCCCATCGATCATAGCTCAAGTTCTATCACAGCCACCTCCATATCTCTGTCCATCGCCGAGCAAAGCTCATCAAACTCTGTCACGTTTGAGTTCTCTATCTCGAATCAATTCTTCAACAGCGTCACAATCTCAAACCACCAGCTCGAGCTCTCACTCCATCATACTCAGAACCAAGCAACACTCAAAACACCACAGGCTCGAGCTAACTGTTGCTACTCCATCACAGCCATTACTAATTCCCTCGAGCTCACTGCCTTTACTCACCATCAGTCAACAGTGCCTCTCTCATCTCCAACTTGCCAGAGAGAAATTCCAGCTCGATCACCACTGCAATCAATCATCTCACCATTGCTGCCAGTTGCTACTCGAGTTCCTCTCTTCCATTTTCAGGTTCATCATCACTATCCAAACTCGAGTTCAACAGCATCAGGTGTATTATCATCACAGGTTATTCCATCAATCACCGATTCATCCCATCTCCCAGTAACATCAACTCCAGCCGTGAACCATCGCTGCCATCGTTCCTCTTCAAAAACCACCAGCAGGAACCATCACCTTTCTTCGAGCTCAACACCCACAGCATCAATGGCAAAAGCCTGTACGTGAGAAAAACCTAATTTGGTTTCTCGATTTGAAATTTAGGAAGAAGATGAGGTGCGCATAGCATAAACTCAGATGTCTTTATGAGTATTCAAATAACTTGGGAGTGATCTGGTGTCTTTAGTGATTCAAATATCGGCTAGCCCTTAGCAGAGATGCAGGCGCCCTTAGCACTTCCATTAAATCTTTGTTGAACGGTCAGTTTTGTGAAACCGACAAGCTTAGTTTCTCGTTTTGCTCATAACTTTTTCATACGAAGTCGGAATGACTTCATTCTTTCTCCTGGATTAGATCAAGTTAAACCTGGTCTTTGGCCCTTATTCACTTCTTTTGGATGATTTCACCTAATAAAAGATAACTAAACAAAAACAAACGTAATATACAATAATTCACAAGAAAAACCTAGCAAATACTAGCATGAAATTGACAGTCTAAATGTGTAAAATATGCACTTATTAGAGCTGTTGACAATGAAGCGAGAGAAAAAAAGGAAGAAAAGATGAACTTGTTGTCGGAGAAAGGGTTTGGAGAGATTGAGATAGGATGAGAACTTGATTTCAGCGAGATTCACTGATGCTATGAATTGGTGGTCAATGTCGATGGGTTTTTGCAGTAGTAATTTGTAGCAATGGAAAAGGTTAGAAGATGCGTTGTTGAGAAGAAAATGGTTAGAGAATAGTTGTGATTGGCTTGAGCCATTTGCCGTGAATAGCCGCCGCGACAGGTTCACTCTATGTGGTGCTCAACCTATAGTAGCCGCTATCTTGTGAGATCATGTATGGTCCTTCCCAATTGGAAAAACGACGACGTCTTGATGCTTTGACAACCAGGTCCCCTACTCGGAAAACATTCGACTTAATTGTTTTGATCTTGTAAATTTATTGTTCATAGGGCTGAGAGCTTTTTATTTAATGTCTCTCGGGTCATATATGAGAGAAAATATCTTTGAGAATTCTGATGGCTCATGAGAGATGGGAGTATTTTCCGCCATTTATTCAAGTATTAAGCTGGAGTAGTCACCCATTCGTAATGACAGGCTAAAGCATGACTGTCGTCTCTAGCAAGGTTTAGTCCACGGTATATTGGCATGTGAGGATGATTCAATGATAAGGAATCAAATTGGGTAAGAGCTCCCTAAGTGCGAAATCTGTTGACATAAACTGATATACTTTCGGTTGGTGATTGGTTCTCCGTCATGGCTTTGAGCAATTGGTATTGTTCCAGGTACAGAGGTAAGTCCTTGCTAATGCTGGGTTTGGCTCCAGGAACAGGGCGTTTAACACGAGGCGGGACTTCTGGCCGAGCTCTGATGATAGTTGTTGATTCTTGGAGCCAAGCACGTCCAAGAATCATATCGCAATTGAGCCTCCCCTTGACAATATGAAACTTGGTACTTGTTTGAGTGGTCCCTGCCGTCACTGTGAGAGTTATGTGTCCATAAACATCCTTCGTTACTCCTTCAGGGTTCCTGACTATCGTCGACGAGCGTTTAGCTTCTTTTCGAGTCACTCTTGTCGTTTTTAGAGTCGTGACGCTGATAATATTGATATCCATGCCAGCATCAACTAGTGTCTTTTCTGAACTCAGTGCCTCTAAGGCTTGCCATAGTGAAGAGTCCCCGGTCACGCCCTTCATCATTTTGATTTATCATGTCTTCCGAGGAGGACCTTTCTTGGGAATAAGAATCCTCATCAATGGATGGTAGGATCTCATTAGATACAACTTGATTTAGGGCATCAAAAAGATCTTATGTTGATCCTTTGAAAAGTGGAGGAGTTCACACATGCGCTCCATTAGTGATTGAACCGTTTAGTTGACCGGCTTTCTAGAGATGGTGAATCTCCTGACATGAAGTGGATTTCTATGGACCCCTTCAGTCCCCAGTCGCAACTACCTTGATTCTATCTTCCTCCTTGAAGATGCGCCTCAGACCATTGCACTCGCTGGTGGGATGATTGACAAATCGATGAAAACGACAGTATCTCGGATCAGACATTTCCTGAGGAGTATGTGGGCATCGTATGGATGGTAATTTGACAATCCATTCTTGTACCCATTCCTCCATTAATTCAAGAAATTCTTCCATGGGGATTGGAAAATCAGGGCAAGTTATATCAGGAATTATATCATGTTCTTGCATGTAGATGTTGTTGTTATTGGCATGGACTTTTAGGGGCGCCTTGGGAGCGAGTGACTCACTGGGTTGGTCCCTGGTTCATGGACGGAGTGGAAGGGAGATGTTTAGTTTGTGGCTCTTGTTGAGATTGAGATTTTCTTTTGGGTCCCTCGTTACTGACAACACCAATTGATGGTTGAATATTGTATTGTTTGTTGACTAGCCGTCGACTTCTACGGGTATCTCCACGACTTTCTTCCCTTGCTGGTCTAGTTCCCTTGCAGTTGTGGCGGACCGTTTTTTGGCTTCATGTAACTCATAGAAAGTCTGAAAACATAAATTTTCTAAAAGAACACGATAAACAGGGATCATACTATTAATGCAGAGCTCCACTAGTTGATGTTCTGTCACATTCGGATCGTGACAATCCAATGCTTGAATTATGATTCTCTTCACATACTCATTGGGGTGCTCATTATTCCTATGGAACATTCTTCCCAGGTTTGTTAGGGTGATCTGCTCGGAGACGAAGAAGAGCTTCTTGTAGAAAGCGCTAACCATATATTTCCAACCAGAGATGTTGTTGGGAACAATGTTGTTATACCACGTGTAGGCCCTTCCAGTGAGGGACTTTGAAAATTCTTTGAGATGTAGTACATGATTGTATTCATATCCCTCGAGTGATTTAAGAAATTGAGAAACGTGCTCACGGGCATTTCCAGTTCCGTCGTACAATGAAAAAGTTGAAGATGAGTAACCTCCCGGCAGAGGGATCCTTTGAATTTTAGACGAGTAAGGAAGTTGGTGTTGATGGACCGAGGATGGTTTTTCCTTGCCATGATTTCATAGAAGTCTCTCAAGATCTTCATGGGTGACAAAATTGGATTGCTGGTACTTCTGCGACGGACGATCAGGAATGATATGGACTCCTTTGTCTCTTCGAGCCCCAGAAGTTTCAGCATCGGTGGTTGCTGCAAAGTTGGTCCTGGTCTGTTTCGTCAGACAATGGCGTTGTTCTGGAGAGAGTTGCTCTGTCAGGGTCTTGAGCAAGTACCTCCTTCTGAGTAGTGGCCATGTCCACTTGAGTTCTGACGATGACTTATTTTCTTTTCATCGGATCAGTTATGCTGAACGGAGTTTGAATATTTTCAGTGTCTTCAGCAGTCTCGTCACCTAGAGAAGGAGAAGTGGTAGTATTAGTACGAGGAGGCTCAATAGCAATAGGGGTATTTTCAAAATCACCAACACCAGTACTACTTGAACCAACTATAGGAGTTGTAACTGCTCCAGACCAAAGATCCACCATCTTGAATAACTGAAAATTGGCTTTGTGATTGAGAGGTTGATCTCCCGCTGTGGTCGCCAATAATTTTAGGGTGAAAACAAATGTACAGTAAAATCGTACTTTCAAGTAGGTTCGAGAGATCAAAATTGAATATGACGAGCCTAAACCAAGAAATGGTCGTTCACGTCCTATTTCAATCACAAAGGTAGAGAAGATTGGGTAGGTCCTAGGGGATGGAAGCATAAAAGGTTGAGAAATATCAGTGTGATAGGTAGTGTGAAGAAAAAAAGGATTCTCTGAGAGGAATCGCTAATTCTGTATATTTTTGTTTCTCCTGACTTGTTGTCTTGTATTGAATGGATGAGAACTATCTATTTATAGTTCAAAGGAGACACACTGATTTCTCGTAATTCATGGAAGTTAGGGAGAGGTGGAGAAGTGACGATTGTAGTGGGATGGTGTCCGGAAAGTAAGGAAGGCCTATCAGACCACTACTCTTCATCCTCTCAACTGCTCTGTAACCGTCCCACTACTTGTTACCTTCTTGTTCCTGGATGTGTTGCCTCAACGCACGATTGTCGTAGACCTCCATACCAATATCCCAATGAGAATCCCCCCATGTGTTGTATTTAATAACTCGTGGCAATAGTGGATTCATAAACTACTATTGTTTTGATTAAGTTAAGTCAAGTCAAGTCAAATGACTTGGTAAATTAGTGAGGCAAGTTGTGCAACTTACTGGATTGATAATCAGACTGATTAGTGTCGAGTCTGGGAAGTTCAGTGGTCATGTACTTGCTTGGGAGTAACATGGCACATTTAATGGCTAAGTATTAGCTCAGAAGTGACTTAGTATAAATCTGGGAGGCTTTTGAGGCCCAATATTGTAGAGAGCTTCTTTAGCAAGGAACCTACCAGAATTCATATAAGATTTGATATTGGACTGATATTGAGAAGAAAAGTGTATTTCTGATGGAAGTATCTAGCAAAGCTAGTACTAGCTACTTAACGCAAATAGTAATGTGTTAGCTCTTTCAGTATATAAGGCTAATATGCTAACGTCCCAGGAGCAAGGCCAATATGCATGGCTTTTAGTAAATGTTAATCCTACTAGGGCTAGGAGGCTAGTGTCAAGGAGGTTTGAAGTTAGCACTTCAATTAGATAATATAGTTAGCATTAGAGTGTTAGCGTCAATGCGCTTGTGGCTAAGTCGCTAAGTATGGACGAGCTAGGCCAAGGGTGTATTAGCCAATACCGTGTCAGGATGAAGACGCACTCACTAAGGATGTGCCAGATCTAGGGACATGCCAGAGTTTGGGCTAGAGATACATTATGCAGGTGGGATGCGCTAGGCATAGCTAAGATGCATCGTCCACTAGGGACGCGCTAGGCATAGCTAGGAGCGTATCGGCCAATAGGGATGCCCTAGGCTAGTTGGGACGCACTAGGCTAGCTGTTACTGGCTTGTGGCGCGTTATGGGACGCACTAGATAGTGAGATGCTCCGCCTATGGCGCATTAGCTAGGTAGGGACGGTTCTCGGGGACGTGCTAGCCAAGGTATTTGACCAAGAGGAGTTAGCGCTTTTAGCGTTAGGGTTAATGTTAGCACTTTTAGTGTTAGGTTTGAGGTTCCAAGGTGATGACGCGCTAGTTAAGGCCTCATTAGGCCAAGATGTGCTAGCTAGGACTATGCTAGGTTAGTTGGCGCTTCTCAGGTGCTAGGTTTAGCGCCAGGAAAGTTAGCTCTTTTAGCGCTAATGTGGCTAACTGGTGCTAATCCAAATAACTAGTGCTAACTTGGCGCTGATAGGAGAAAAGGCTAGGGATGTCCTAGCTCAGAGGTTCAATGCGTCTTTTACGGTATTGCTTCTTGATTGTGGCACATCCAAGAGGAGTAGCGCATTATTTGTGGCTTATGTTTAAGCAAAGTGCTAAAGTAGCATATTTGAGTAGCATTCGTTGCGAATGAAGCGTTAAGCTATAATGTATTTTGGGGTTAAGCATTAGTTATTATTGAATTTAATAGATGTTGGTACGCATTCGAGACAAGTTCAAGGAATTAAGTCGTGGAATTTATACGACTGAGACTCGCTCGATATGACATGGATATTATGAGTATTGAGGAGGCTGCAAGGCCAGTTTAATATGTTTGAAGAGAATATGTACTCTTAATTCTCTTGCAGAGATGCATTATTCCATACTTTGCTATAGAGTTAAGCATATATGCATAAATACACACATGTCCATTTTATATTCTTGCTGCTTGGCAGAGGGTAATTTTATAATTCTAGCCTTCGTAACAAATTTACCATCTACAAAGACAATTTCACTTCTATTTGGGATCTAACATATATTTTTGGAGAAAAGAGAAGGAGATTTGGGTTTTGGAGATTCTTTAAAACAAAACTAGGGTTTGCTTTACTTTTATACTTATTATTTTTCCATGGATTTTAAGAAATTCATGAGTAGCTAAACTATTTATATTGGTTAAGGATGTATTCGGATATCATAAACATGTTACCAAATTAATATATTAGTTTTTTTATCTTAATCGAATCATTATTGTTCTTGTTCTACTAATTACTATCGCAATGTATGATTGTGCGAATGTTTGTTAGGAGCGCTACTAAATAACCATGAATGCATATTTATTGCTAGACTAGGGTTTTGAGATAAAGAAATTGTTGATGAACCTTGTCATAAGTAGTATCATGCGATTACCAATTTTATTCAAAACCTTTGTATAATTGCATGTAGAAGCTTGACCTATGTTAAATAGATTGCTCGTAGTATATCTGTTATATTGATTAGTTTAATTCATAGAACTTAATGCTCTTCGAAGATTAAACCTAATAGCACGTTGCATTAGGTTATTTTTTGAGTAGTAATTGCATATTCATCATTATGGTATGTGATGACATAAGGAATTTACCGGAGTATGCTTTAGATGGGATACTCTAGGACTCTTGATAATGGATGATTAAGTGGAAACTTTAGATATTAGTTAAAGTGCATTTATTATGATTGAAGATGAATCCTTAACCAGTACTCTCAACCTATTAATTCTCTTTACTCATTCTTTGCTAGCATAATTATAACATGTTTGGTTCAAGGAATTGAAGGCTAGGTAATCCAATTCCTACGGAATATGCCCAATTACTTGAACCAAACAATACAAATCAACTTTGAGGAACTAAGATTTTTGATTCCCAGGAATCCAATTCCCTCGTGAATAATAGTTTCCATTACACTAGTCCAATAATGCAATGGAATTGGATTCTTTGGTAAAAACAAAAGTAGTTGAATTACCTCAACCAAACTTTATTTTTTTTGGATTTGAATTCAATCCTTTGGAATCCAATTCCAAAAATTTGATTACCCCATAATTGAATTCCTAGGATTCCAATTCTTCTAACCAAACGAGGTGTTAATATAACTACTTTAGTCTTAAAACGTATAATCCCCTAGTTACCTAAGTTTTCATATACGAATAACAACCCATACCTCTATGAAGAACAAACTGGTTCTTATTATTGTACTCTAATCCATACTTTGTGAAGTGAAATAACTTGAAATATTTTTGCCTGGCTGACAACCGACCAAATTTTAGCGTCGCTGCCCGGGAGGCATAACAGATTGTTATTTTGTTTTTGATTTCTTACTTTTAATTGTTAACTTTGTTTTGGGAATTATTTTTCAGGTACTTATCTTCATGCTCCTAAGACGAAATATGTCGGGTATCCACAAATTGGAATAAAGACTCGGAGATGAACTATACTGAAAGATAAACCAGAAGACAAACAAGAGGAAACAATGAGTGATGCAAACCGTACACTCATGGACTTAGATTCTCACAAGCTGGATACACATTAATGATATATTCAAACAACATATACATTTGAGATCAAGCCAGGGTTGATCAGTGAGCTACCAAAGTTTCATGGCATGGATAATGAAGATCTAAACAAGGATCTAATGGATTTTCATAACATAGTCATGGCCATGTGATAGTTGCATAATTTACATTATTTGATTATCAATTTCTTATATTTTTCTTAGTTATTTCTCTTCTATTAGTGTATATTACGCTTTTTTGAGTTTTATAGGTACTTTGGAGTCACATGAAGTAAAAGAAGAGAATTAGAGGCTCAAGGCATCGTTTTGCAATTTTGGGTGTTAGTGGAATTAAAGCATAGGAGCACAAAAGTCTCTAATGAGCGATTCAGATAATTACTAAGGGGGAATCAACTATTTTGTAAAGAAGTGCTAAAGGGAGTCCAATTGCTAAAGAAAAACGCTTTTCTGTCTGGGAAGCCGCTGGATTTTAGTTACTAGGGGCACCTGCTTTCTAATTCAAAACATAAAAGTAACCTAGGTCGAGTTTCTTTAGCCGAGATAAAGAAAGAAGAAAGTGAACTCTGCCATCATTGATGCTGAGATGGTAAGAGAATGGGTATTCGCAGAGAATGGAGAGGATTACTCGATGGGTTTTAGCAACATAGTTTGTTTCTTTTTGTTGAGACGTTGGCAACGAACAAAATTGGACATGTGAAATCGACAGAAAGAAGATGGGTTTGTTGGTGGTGACGAATGGAGAACTAGGAATTATGGGTTTTGGCCGAGATAGAAGAGGAGATGGAATGAATCTTTGGTGGTGAATGTTGATGTTGTTGAAATCTATGAGATGAATTAGAAACTGGGCTTATAATGAATGAATGTGTAGTCGAGAAGAAACAATTAAGAGATGACATTAAGATGAAAAAGAGACAATAAAGATGATGGCAATATCGGGTTGAATGGGTTGATTGTGAATGTGTGTTTGAATGTTAAAATTGCAGGGACGGATATCTAGATGTCGGAATTACAAGCAACAGGATGTCGGGATCCCTATTAGAAAACTGCACTAATGGTGTTTGATAAAATGGCTAAAAGAGTTAGTCGTGAAGAAGGGTTGGTTTTCTAATAAATCTGTTTTGGGCTTCATGAGTCAGTGGGATTCCTCTATGATCTGATTTTGTCTATGGGTATATGGACTTGACCTAAATTTGGAAACCTAGGGTCTTAGAGTTATATTTGGAATTGGAAAACAAGAGAAAGTCTATAAAAAGGGAGCTACTTCAACAAGAGAGAGATATCTAGGTTTTCACCTAGTTCTCTTCTCACATTTTCTACTTCTTTTTGTAGGTTCGCGCGGGGAAGATTTCTCACATCTAGGGTTTACAATTTATTCTTCTTCAATTGTGTGAACTCCAATACTTATGAGTAGTTAATTTTATTGTTGGTTAGGGAATAGTTGAATTTTACAATACATGATTCTTTGAATTAATATATTAGTTTTGTCTCAATATTATCGATTATGATTCACTACAGATATCTCATTGATTGAATATTTGTTTAGTTAAGTTACAAATTGATTGAACCCACATTCATATCTAAAGCTAATTTAGGGTTTATTATACGTAAAAGTTATACTCCTTAAATACAAGTAGCATAGTGTGGTTATTGCTTGTAGTGGTACATCCTAGTACTCACATGTGAATTATAACCTTTTTTAAATTGAATTAGTACGCTTTCCACGTTCAATTGCATTGATTATCCTAATTTTATAAATCTTAATGCTCCTCGGGAATTAACTTGATTAGTGCTTTTTACACGTCAGGTTGTTCTCTTTGAAAATGAAACCTTAGCCAATATTCTCAACCTATTGATTATTTTCTACAATTTCTTAGCTTTCCTAGTTAGTTTATTACTTTTATTAAATCTGGAAATCCCCCCTTTTACATAAGATTTCAGAACCATATAACAACCGAAACCTCCTCGTGGGAACGATCCTTTCTTACCATTGCTTCATAATAAATCATAAGTAGTGAGAAATTAATAAATAACTTTGACGTGCAGACGACCATATCAAATTTTGGCGCCGCTGCCGGGGAGGCCGCGGAATGTTTTATTTTATTTTATTTTTATTTTATTTTTTAGTTTTATTTTAATTTTCATTGCTGATTCTTTTTTATTACTATTTGATTTTAACCTAGTTTTGAGAATCTTATTTCAGGTACTTATTTCTCATGGAAGGAGCATATTACAACAATCAGTACGGTTTTCAACCTCAACAACACTATGACAATTGCCTACCACCTTTGGGATACAATCAAAACCAATTCATTGGTTATGATCAAAACCCTAGAGAACTTTATGGTTATTTTCATACATACCAACAACCTTGTAGTCGGTATGTAGGTCAACCACCAAGGTGGGATAATTATACTTCCAATTGGCTTTATTCGAGCTGTATGCATCTTATGAACGGATTACAAGACTTGCAGCATAGACTAGACCAGCTTGATTGTGATAGAGAGAATATTGCACAAACTGAATTTTACAATAGTTTACCTTACCGGAATCCTGATCGTAGTTATGATCATTCACCCATTCAAAGGGAAGAGTCGTGGGTGAGAGATTCTATTGGAGTTAATGGTGTAAAATGTGTGAATGTCAGAAAACTTGCTCAGAAACTATACAAATTGGAAGATGACGGAGCCCGGGAAGAACTTCTCGAAGAAATTAGTAGGACCATTTATATGGAACTCAAGCGACGTTGTGATAAAGGTTGTGAAACCGATGAAGATTCTGATTACGGTTAGTCTGAAAATGAAGAAGAGTATGTTGAGAATGAAACCGAATTGATCGTGGAATACCCAATTGAACTTGTCGAGAATTATAATGATAATGTTGACGATGAAATTTTTATTGAGGCGGAGATGGATCAATATTGGTTGAAGAGTTTGATAGAGGACCATGATAACATGAGGTGATTAATTCACTTGAATTTTTTAAGGATAAAGAGGATCCCGTGATACAAGAGATTGTGCAAGGTTCGACTAATCACTTTCCTATTAATTCTTCTCCTTTAGCTCTTATTGGCTTAAATATATGTGCTTCGGAAGTATTGTTGAATGACTTTGCTTTTTGATATCCTCTATTTGAGATACTTGATTCTCATACTATGCAGGTTTGTGAAACGGAAACCGTGGAAGTTCCAAAATTTTATGTTCTCTATACACTTCCGAGTGTAGAAAAGACTAAGTGTGGGGGAAACTTTTATCGGGCGATAGCTTCAATTCTATTCTCTTGTACTAATATTCTTGTGAAGCTATTGTTAGAATTGCAAACTTTTCTATGGTTGGACCCCCAAATTTTTAGATTGTTGGTTTACAGGCGACTAGAAAGTCGGGATGACGACTTTATACCAAGCGTTGCATGGGAGGCAACCCATTGGTTTAGTATTTCTTGTACTTTCCTTTGTTTTTTTCTGAATTTTTATATCATTATAGGATTTCCCACCTTGTTTTACATTGGATGAGTCAATTTACATTGAGGACAATGTAAAGTTTAAGTATGGGGGAGTGGTTAAGCATATAGAATTCTTAAGTATTCACTTTTGGGTAGAAAATTTTAATTTTTTTGTAACTATTTGCATGAAACCTTCAAATTTTAGATATTTTAGAGTTACTTATATACTTCTAGCTACGTTTACATACATAGTTTTAACCGAAATAACTAAACTTAAAAGTATTAGAGAACTATATTCGGGTTTCTTAGTTGTTGAGAGGCTAGAGATGACAAAAATGGACCTAAACCGCCGGTGACGAGTACAATATTAGAGAACCAATCATTCAATACCTATGTATGAGGCACCAAATCTTCAATATTGTCCATTTAAAGTGTTTCATCTGCACAAATTTCGGGTAGAATGATGAGCTACCCAACCTCGCACCAATTTCAGCAC
The DNA here is from genome assembly GCA_023531435.1 of Papaver californicum. NCBI lineage: Eukaryota > Viridiplantae > Streptophyta > Magnoliopsida > Ranunculales > Papaveraceae > Papaver > Papaver californicum. The sequence continues at coordinate 10,776,713 of JAJJMC010019832.1, read as the reverse complement.
TACTTTTTGATCTCTTGAGTGTTAATTCTATCGATTATGAGGGTGACATCAGAACTGCGAAAAAACATTACCTTTTAGTTTGATTTGCAGTTGGCACCATTCTCTCTCTCACAACAACAGGTCCATAGAAACACCATTATCATCAACAAGTGGAACAACACAAATTTGAAAAAAGTTGAAGACGTTCAAGGTTTACAAGCAACACTCCAAGAGAAAAATTTAGATTCAAAGTGAAGTGACAATACAAGGAGTCTATATACAAGTTGAAGACTAAGTAAAATAGCAAAAAATCAAAAGAAGTGAATTTTTATGAAGTTTATGATACCGAGACGATACAAGTAGTGAAGAATCAAGTGGTAAAGTCCTTTCTCCATGACCATAGTAGTTTCATTGTTATCTTTTAGTTGTATTTCATATTTCTTGTCTAAAAAAAATCAGAAATATATATAATAAAATAGAAAAAAAATTATATTTTCTTTTATATTTATTCACTAAGCCGTGGGAATAAAAAAATCTATAAAGAAGTTTCAAGCAACAAGAATTAGAGTAAAAGAGTTAAAATTATCGAAGTTCTATGAAGTTCAAGAGTTCATCATATACAGTTGAAGCCGAAGACGTTTCTATGGGACGCTGTGAGAGTGGTGATGATTGTAGATTGGGTTAGAAGGTGAGTGAGCATTCCCATCCTCGCATATTGGTTGATTTCCTTTCATAGAGATCATCAAAAAACATGTATTTTTCTTCCCATGTTTCTATGGGATATTCATATATAATTCAGAGGGTTTTCCTTTCCCACCATTCAACGTATGTGCAGGATTTCTATCTTCATTCCTGCCTGCACACATGAGAGCCATAAAGTTTATCTTTTGAGTGCAATATCATAAAACCCTATTGGTAAGGCAGAAACATTCTATCTCTTTCGAACTTGAATTCTTTCATATGGTGATTTTCTCCTAACTCAAGAGTTAAGCATGAGAATAATGTTCTTTGATACATCTAACTTCTTATTATTAGTGTGTAGAAACTTTATGTCCTCATAGCTTTTTGGATGCTTGTGACTTTGAAGTTGGGGTAGGTTTTGTGGGTATACCTCTTGTAAATCCTTACGAGACTATAACTCGTCCATTAGGGACACCTAAGGGTTTAAAGGCTTGTTACACATGTTAAGTGTAATCGTATCCTCAACGAAATGAAGTTGTATATTTTAGTTTAGATTATTTTAGGTCAGTTTTCTCGAGGACTAGCAAAAGGAAAGTGTGGGGGAATTTGATAGGTGCATAATTTACATTATCTGATAATCAATTTCTTATGATTTTCTTAGTTATTTCTCTTGTATTAGTGTATGTTACGCTTGTTTTGAGTTTTATAGGTACTTTGGAGTCACATGAAGTAAAAGAAGAGAACTAGAGGCTCAAGGCATCATTTTGCAATTTTGGGTATTGGAGGAATTAAAGCATAGGAGCACACAAGTCTCTAATGACCAATTCAGATAATTATTAAGGGGGAATCAACTATTTTATAAAGAAGTGTTAAAGGGAGTCCAATTGCTAAAGACAAACGCTTTTCTGTCTGGGAAGCCGCTGGATTTTAGTTACTAGGGGCACCTGCTTTCTAATTCAAAACACAAAAGTAATCTAGGTCGAGTTTCATTAGCTGAGATAAAGAAAGAAGAAAGTGAACTCTGCCGTCATTGATGCTGAGATGGTAAGAGAATGGGTATTCGCAGAGAATGGAGAGGATTACTCGATGGGTTTTAGCAACATAATTTGTTGCTCGTTGTTGAAACGCTGGCAACGAAGAAAATTAGACAGGTAAAATCGACAGAAATAAGATGGGTTTGTTGGTGGTGACAAATAGAGAACTAGGAATTATGGGTTTTGGCCGAGATAGAAGAGGAGATGGAATGAATCTTTGGTGGTGAATGTTGATGTTGTTGAAATCTATGTGATGAATTAGAAATTGGGCTTGTAATGAATGAATGTGTAGTCGAGAAGAAACAATTAAGAGCTGATATTGAGATGAAACAGAGAAAATTGACATTGATTGAACTCACATTCACATCTAAAGCTAATTTAGGGTTTATTATATGCAAAAGTGATACTCCTAGAATACAAGTAGCATAGTGTGGTTATTGCTTGTAGTGATACATCCTAGTACTCACATGTAAATTATGACATTTGTTAAATTGAATTAGTGCGCTTTCCACGTTCAATTGCATTGATTAGCCTAATTTCATGAATCTTAATGCTCCTCGGGAATTAAACTTGATTAGTGTTTTTTACACGTTAGGTTGTTCTCTTTGGTAAAATTCATACTCGTATCTTTTTAATGTCTTTGTTGATGACTCGAGGAAATTTACGGGATATTCTTGTGATCAAGGTATTCTAGGGCTTTTGATAAAACGAGATTAAATATCAAATCTTATTATTAGTACAAGAACATGTTTTGTGAACGAAAACGAAACCTTAGCAAATATTCTCAACCTATTGATTCTTTTCTACAATTTCTTAGCTTTCCTAGTTAGTTTATTTAATTTCATTAAATCTGAGAATCCCCCCTTTTACATAAGATTTCGGAACCATATAACAACCAAGACCTCCTCGTGGGAACTATCCTTTCTTACCCTTGCTTCATAATAAATCATAAGTAGTGAAAAAATAATAAATAATTTTGACATGCAGACAACCATATCACCATGCTGCCAAAGGGTACAGATGCAGATGGAGTTATGTTACGAGTTTTTCCATTCTCCTAGATGGACACTGCTAAGGAATGCTTGTAATATTTACCTTTCGGTAGTGTCACAACTTGGAATGGTTTGAAAAAACTCTTCTTAGAGAGATACTTGCGTGCATCAGAGGCAACTCAGATTCAGAAAGAGATTTGTAGCATTAAGTAGATGGCAGAAGAGACATTGAATGAATGCTGGGAATATTACAAGACATTGGTGGCTAGTTGTCTGCATCATCAATTAAGTGATTTATTGATAATCTTATACTTCTACTAAGATCTTCAAGCAAGCGACAGAAATCTTCTCGACGCTACAGGTGGTGGTGCATTAGTGAATAAGACTGTAGCTCAAGCTACAGGGTTAATTGAGAGCATCACAATAAATTCTCAATAATTCTCAAGTCGTGGGGTCAACACCATTCGTCAGGAGAGTTAATAAAGTAAACGAAGTTTCTGAACTTCGTCAACAAATGGGCAACAAATCACAGCCGTGGTGGTGGTATCATTTACCCGAGGTTATGAAGAAGGAAATAATCGAGTCAATGTTATTTTTCCAGCAAAGACATGTTCGGTTGTCATCCAAGCAAAATTAATTCAAGTTCTTACTTCACTAATATAGATTAGAGTATAGTAATAAGAACAAGTTCGTTCCCACAGATAGGTAGGTGATTGTTAATTACTATCGATTACTTATGTAACCATGGGGGTTTTGGTTGTGATTATAACTAAATTATACTAAAACAAATATACTAAAAAGAATATCATAGATAAAGAACACTGGTTAGAGAGTTCATCTTTCATCTTCCAACATGTTATCAACTAAATCATACTCAACATTCATGCACTCTGAATATCAATAACCCTAAAGCATCCTATTGCAGGCTTACTCCCGCAAAACTCATATAATCATCATAGGCGCAAGAGCCACTCTTTGAATCCTTTCATACGAGTAACTTGGCGCAAGATCCACTCAAGTGTAACCCAATAAAAGCAATGGTCTTTGTGAGTTGAGGTTATTCTAAGCAATCCGGCGCAAGAGCCACACAGATTTAACCTAGGTCACGCTTCTACAGATAATTGCATGGTAACATCCCGTCATTAACAACTATGTTATGCAACTTGTAACAAGGATCTTTTGACAATTCCAGATCTCAAACCCTAGTTTAGCTATAGATGTCAATGCATGCTCATTTAATTCGCGACTTAAATAAACAAGCAATCCATCATACAAGGCGTTATAAACGGTAGAACATAAACGATATTAAAGAGATTATGGACATATGAGAATGAATACTTCAATTAATAAACATGTTTTACAACTTAGGACTACATCTCTAACCAATAAGAAAGGTTTAGTTCATCATGGGTTTTTTAAAATCCATGGAAAATGATTAAGAAAACAAGTAAAGCAAACCCTAGAAATCGTGATGTTCAATCACAACTCCAAGCCCTAGCTTCTTGTTCTCCTTGTGTTTTCAATTGTCAAAAGGTATCTCCTTGTGTTGTGGAAGTCTTCTTATATAGTCTTCATTATATCTAGGTGTTAGAGTCCTAATGGGACCATGATACTTTGATTTAGAAGTCAAAAACGTGTTAGAAGTGGCTCCCGTCGAGTTATAATCAGTAGTCACGACACCCTCCTTATCTACCGATTGTAAGAGCTCAAAATATGACTTTCCTGTGTCCAAAACTTGCCATAATCGATAGATAACTTGTCATAATCGGTAGATAACTTGCCATAATCGATAGACTCGATTTACGTGTTATCTACCGATTTTTGGAGCTACAAAACGAAGTTTTTCAATACCCGAAACTGCTATAATCGGTAGATAACTTTCCCTTGTTATCTCTCGATTATGATGCTGGGTGTTTCACTATTTTCTTTCGGTTGTTTTGCTCATAACTTCCTCATACGAACTCCGAATGACCTTATTATTTTTGTGTTGGCTTCGTCTTCTCGTTATCTTGAAAATGGTATTAAGAACTCCTGGATTTGAATGAGTTTAATTTGGTCTTTGTTCCTTCTCCATTGGCAGAACTTAACTTCCTTGTTCATTTCGTGTCGTAATGAACTCCTTTCTTCTTATTTGGTTGAATACACTTCAAAACTCCTAAGAAAGTCATAAAAAAACAAAATCAAAGCATAATGATATGAAAACTAACAAGAAATCAATGAATTAGAGTATCCAAATAATGCAAATAATGCACCTATCAAATTCCCCCACACTTGCCTTTTGCTAGTCCTCGAGCAAACTACAAATCTAAACTAACCTAAACTACAACAACACCATTTTGTTGAGGATACGGTTGTATTTAGCATATGTAACAAGCCTTTAAACCCCTAGGTGTCCCTAGTGGACGAGTTATAGTCTCGTGAGGGTTTACAAGAGGTATACCCACAAAACTTAAGTTCTAACTTTAAAATATCCAGACCACCTGCATCCAAAGATCTACGAAGACATAAAGTTTATGTACACTAACAATAAGAAGTTGGAATTATAAAGAACATTATTCTCATGCTTAACCCTTCAGTTAGGAGAAAACCACCATATGAAAGAATCCAGGTTCGAGAGCGACCGAATGTTTCTGCCTTACCAATAAGATTTTATGAATTTGACACTCAAAAGACGCACTTCATGGTTCTCACATATGTGCAGGCAAGAGTGAAGATAGAAATCCTGCACACATTGAATGGTAGGAAGGAAATGTAACCTTCTGAATCATATGAAGATGTTATCCCATAGAACGTGAGACGAAAAAGAACCCCTTTTTGTTTTTCTAATGACCTCTAATAAAGGAAATCAACCACTATGCGAGGATGGGAATGCTAACTTACCTTCTCACCGGATTGGCAATCAGCACCACTCTCACAGTATCCAATAAAAACGTCTTTGGTCTTCAATGGTTGATGATGAACTCTTGAACTTCGTAGAAACTTGACAATTTGTAACTCTTTTCCTCAATTTCTTGTTGTTTGAAACTTCTATATAGATTTCTTCTTCCCCATGGCATTATTGATTGAATACAAAAAACAAATATACATTAAAGTGATGATAAACTTTTTTTTAATGACTTCAAAATATAAACTGAAAAATAAATAAAATGATGAAACTACTATGGTCGTGGGATAACGACTTTACCACTTGATTCTTCACAACTTGTATTGCCTTAATATCATGAACTTCACTAACTCACATCTTTTGATTTCTTTCGCTTTTGTACATAAGTCTTCAACATGTATACATAATTCTGCTAATTGTATTGCTGCTTTACTTGAATATGAAATTTGCTCTTTCTTGAACGGTTGCTTGTAAACCTAGACTGTCTTCAACTTTTCTTCAAATTTTTGATGTTCCGCTTGTTGATGATGATATATTTCTATGGACCTGTTGTTGTCGAGAGAATGGTGCCAACTGCAAATAAGATTACAAGATAGAGTTAATAATTCTGATGGCACCCTCATGATTGACAGAATTAGCACTCAAGAGATCAAATAGTAGTGCTGAAATTGGTGCGAGGTTAGGTAGCTCATCATTCTACCCGGAATTTGAACAGATGAAACACTCTAAATGGACAATTGAAGGTTTGGTGCCTCACTCATGGGTATTGAATGATCAACTCTTCTAATACTGTATTCTTTACCAGCGGTTTAAGTCCATTTTTGTCATCTCTAGCCTCAACAACTAAGCACTCCAAATATAGTTTTATAATACTTCTAAGTTTAATTATTTCGGTTAGAACTCCGCATGTAAACGTAGATACAAGTATACTAAGTGACTCTAAAATCTCTAAAAGTTGAAGGTTTTCATGCAAATATGTACAAAAGTTTTAAAATTCTACTTACAAAAGCAAATACTAAAAACTTTATATGCTTAATTACTCCCCACACTTAAACTTTACATTGTCCTCAATGTAAATTCAAGATTGGAAATCCTAACATGATATGCAAAACTAATAAAAATCAAATGATAAAGATAGAAATACAAAACCAATGGGTTGCCTCCCATTTAGCGTTTAGTTAAACGTCTTCATCCCGACTTGGCATTTTTTGCTACTCCTCCAGAGGGAGTGCATCTACTAAATTGATCTCAACCATCTCAGGTTCAAACGGTTCATAATAGGGATTCAAACGATGCCTATCCACTTTAAACTCCTTCCATGTTAACAAGCTACGAATTTCCACTGCACCATGAGTAAAAACGTTAGGCACAACAAAGGTCCTATCCAACGAGACTTCAATTTTCCAGGAAATAAATTAAGGTGGGAATTAAACAAGAGAACTTTTTGTCCAATAATAAACTGTTTTCTAGAAATCCTACTATCATGAAAAGCCTATGTTTTCTCCTTGTAGATTCGTGAACTTTCATATGCATCATTACGAATACCTTCTAGTTCACTCAACTGAAGCTTCCTTTGTTTACCAGCCCCATCCATCTCCATGTTGCATTTTTGAATACCCAAAAAAGCCTTATGCTCGATTTTAACAGGAAGATGACAAGGTTTATCGTACACAGGTCTATATGGGGACATCCCAATAGGAGTCTTGTATGATGTTCGGTATGCCCATAATACATCATTGAGACATAAACTCCAATTTCTCATTGATGGATTCACTGTTTTCTCTAGGATGGACTTCACCTCTCGATTAGAGACTTCTGCTTGCCCGTTTGTCTGTGGATGATATGTTGTAGTAATCTTGTGAGATATGTTGTACTTTTGCAACAAACTCTGTAAGAACTTGTTTCAAAAGTGTGATCCCCCATTGCTGATTATGGCTCTTGGAGTTCCAAACCTTACAAAAATATGTTCTTTAAGAAAATCGGTAACCACTTTAGAATCATTAGTAGAGGTGGCTTTAGCTTCCACCCATTTCGAGGCATAATCAACAGAGAGTAAGATGTAAAATTTACCAAAAGAATTAACAAAATGACCCATAAAAGCAATGCCCCATACATCAAAAATTTTAACAAAGAGAATAAACTTCTGTGGCATTTGATTTCGAGCACCTAGATTACCCTTTCTTTGACATCTATCACAAGTTGTACAAAATACATACACATCCTTAAATAAAGTGGGCCAATAGAACCCACTTTCAAGTACCTTCAAAGCAGTTTTCTTTGCCCCAAAGTGTCCTCCACAAGCGTATGAATAGCAGAAAGACAAGATAGAGTTGTATTCATATTCGGGTACGCACCTTCGCATAATTTGGTCTAAACAATGTTTCCACAGGTATGGATCATCCCATATATATTGATTCGCTATCTTTTTAAGTTTGTCCCTCTCAGCACGAGATAAATTTCTTGGGATTTGTTTAGACACTAAATAATTCACAATATCCGTATACCATGGTTCTGAAACTGCAATTAAGAAGAGTTGCTCATCTGAAAAGCTTTCACATAATGGGATAGCTTCTTCTTCTACAGTAAGACGACTCAAGTGATCCGCAACGGTATTCTCAATTCCTTTCTTGTCTTTAATTTCGAGATCAAACTCTTATAGGAGTAGTATCCATCGAATGAGCCTTGGTTTCACCTCCTTCTTTGTAAGTAAGTACCTACGTGTTGCATGATCAGAAAACACAACAACTTTCGTACCAAGTAAATAAGAACGAAATTTCTCCAATGTAAAAATGATTGCTAACAACTCATTTTCCATTGTCGTGTAGTTTTGTTAGGCCTCATTCAACGTTCTGGAAGTATAATAAATGGCATGAGCTAGTTTCCCAATACGCTGGCCTGAAACTGCACCGATCGCATAGTCACTGGCATCACACATTATCTCAAATGGCTTGCTCCAATTCGGTGGTTTAATGAAAGGGGTTGTTATCAAAAGTTCTTTCAAACGATTGAATGCCGCCAAACACTTCTCATCAAAGTTAAAAACCACGTCCTTTGTAATAAATGGCATAATGGTGATGCAACCTTGGAAAAATCTTTGATAAACCGGCGATAAAACCCTGCATGACCAAGAAAAGCGCGAATCTCCTCACCGTAGTGGGAGGGGTAAGAGCACGAACAAGATCGATCTTAGCTTTATCAACTTCCAAGCCTTTAGAAGATATAATATGGCCTAAAACAATGCCATTAGTTACCATAAAATGGCACTTCTCTCAATTTAGCACAAGATTAGTTTCAACTCATCGTTTAAGAATCAATGTAAGGTTATCCAAGCACAAGTCAAATGAATCAACATACACACTGAAATCATCCATAAAAACTTCGATAATGTTTTCAACATAATCTGAAAAGATACTTACCATACACCTTTGGAAGGTAGCGGGTGCGTAACACAAACCAAAAGGCATCCTTATGTATGCAAATGTTCCAAAAGAACAAGTAAAAGTGGTCTTCTGTTGATCCTCATGTGCTATAGCAATCTGATTGTAACCTGAATAACCATCAAGAAAACAATAATACGAATTTCCTGACAATCTTTCCAATATTTTATCGATAAAAGGTAAAAGAAAGTGATCTTTTGTAGTGGTTGTATTAAGCTTCCGATAATCAATACAAACTATCCAACCGGTTTGCACCTGAGTTAGTACAAGTTCATTGTCTTTATTCTGCACTACTGTAACGCATGACTTCTTTGGTACAACTTGTACCGGCTCACCCACTTTCTATCAGAAATGGGGTAGATAACTCCCACATCTAATAACTTAAGTATTTCTTTCTTTACTACTTCCATCATTGGAGGATTCAAACGACGTTGAGATTCCCTTGTATGCTTTGTTCCTTCCTCAAGTAGTATTTTATCCTATAGCCGTTTTATACTCCTTCAACACCCGAAGAAGTCTTTGTTCCTGTAATTCAGTTAGTTCTTTAGAAACTATTACCGGCAACTCCTCATTATCACCCAAATACATGTATTTTAGGTGATCAGGAAGAAGCTTAAGTTCTAGTTTAGGAGATTGCAAGACAGATGGCAAGAATTTTTCATTAGTGCATGGTAAAGAGATAAACGAAATATCATGAGTTGGTGGGCATTGTTGCAGCGAATTGAGTTCACCAATAGCTTCCTCAAATTCATCCCCTAATTTCTGCTCGGTTCTTGGATCTGTAAGATCTTTAAAACCTACACTCCTCGTGATAATAGTCTCCAATGGATCATTACTTCTCAAATTAAACATCTGTTGAGCTAAAGAGTCTATAACATCAATGGAGAAACAAGAATGGACATCACTAGGATATCGCATCGCCTCATAAATGTTGAAACGTATATTTCTTCATCAAATTCCATTGTCAATGTCCCACTATAGACATTAATTTTTGTTCTCGCCGTTCACATGAATGGACGTCCCAGTAGCAACGGTATAGACGAATCAGTTGATCCATCTGTCATCTCCAGTACGCAGAAATCTGCTGGAAATAGTATCTGATTAACCCGTACAACCACATGTTCAACAATACCTCTAGGGTATACATTAGAACGGTCAGATAATTATAAAATAATTCCAGTTTCTTTCAAAGGTCCTAAATTAATATATTAATATATAGATGCAGGCATAACATTTACTGATGCTCCTAAATCAAGCATAACCTTATTAAACATTGTGTTACCAATAACAATAGGAATATCAAAACTACCGGGATCCTTACATTTGAGTGGGAGTTTCTTTTGTAAGATAGCCAAAGCATTCTCCCCCACTCTCATTACCTCATTACCGGTTAATCTTTGTTTATTGGTGCAACAGTTCTTCAGAATTCTTGTATATTTGGGGACTTGTTTAATCGCATCTATGAGTGGAATATTCACATGAATCTTCTTGAAAATGTCTATAATATCCTTATCTTGTTCCGCCTTTTTCGAGTTAGCAAACCTGCAAGGAAAAGGTAAAGGAGGAACATAAATAAAAACAGGAGGTTTAGAGTTTTCTTTAAGTACCTCATCGGTTTGGGAAGAGTCGGTAATCTCTTTCTCCAAAAGCGGCCCCTTAGGGTCCTTTTTTTTCTCAGCTTCCTCTGGTTGCACAATTTGTGTACCACTTCTCAGTGTCACAATGTTTACATTTTCTCTTGGATTGATAGGTTGAGAAGGTAGTTTCCCACTATTCTGTTCCTTCAGATGATTAATCTTAGTTTCCATAGTGCCCAATTGCGTTTGTAATTCTTTGATTGTATAATCAGTTGTCTGCTGATTTTTCTGCATCAACGTCGTCATAATCTTCATCACGAAGAGCATCTCCGATGATTCTGAGTTTTGAGCTTGTTGTGGAGGTTGTACTTGCTGTTGTAACCCATTTGGATGATTAAAAACCGGCCTCGGAGCTGCAGCTTGCTTGTTCGTGATGCGTCGGAAAACCGACTTTGTTTTACCGCAAGCGCACAGTGTCGAAAGATGTAGACAAGAGCAAATACGGTTCGTTCCCACGAGGAGTTTGGATTAAAACATTTTTTTAGGCTTTTTTATAAAGAATTAAATTAACTAATGAATTAAAATTATTTAATAAAGTTTTAAAAAAAAGTACGAGGAAAATGTTAAGGTTCCGGGAATCCGTTGTAGATTAGGGTTTAATTGCGTTCGTCACATAGGGTTTCGATTTTAAAAAGAATTGTTTGTTCTCAACCTAAAGTAGAATTTCGAAGTACTAAGTATACGGGGCATAAAGAGTCAAAAATATTTATAAAACAATTTCATACAAGGTTTCAACGAGTCCTTCTACTAATCAAACAATGAACTATACGTGGCATAGAACATGAAAAAATCATCAAGACGGTAAAACGTTGAGAGAGAGACATAATAGTAT
>JAJJMC010019832.1:10726062-10765227 GCA_023531435.1 Papaver californicum | reverse complement strand
CTGTGAAGGTCTATACGCCCAAGTCTTTCCGTCTATCTCTGTCTTTACGTGAGAGGGTCTATGCTCTATTTATAAAGCTTTAGGTACCGCTCTTCTTAGAATTTAACTGATTTAGGAAATAGGCACCGACCAACTACCATTCCTTGTATAACACGGTTAAACTCTTTAATTCTTTCACGGCAAGTAATTGCACACTTGTCTCGTTTAAACGCCTTCTGCACTCGGCCATGAACCATCGAGCTGTCCCTGACTCCCTTTATTTTCTCAACTTTGTCAACCATTGAGGATATTTCACTGCTCGGTGCCTTTATCACGGTCAAACCCATTAAACTTACAGCGAGAAACTACATTTCCATCTTCACTTTCTAACTGCCAATAATGGAAATACCTTTATTTCCTGTTAGCTTCAACTAAAGTGCCTCTCCCATCAAGTACCGATCAAATCACATTGTAGTGGCAGCAACCTCCATCAATTATCATCAACCATTCACTATCATCAATGATCACAGAATCATCACCTATCAACCACACCAAACTCATCATGATATCGAGTTCATTACTACCACCACTGCCTCCTCGAATAATCCTTTACAGACTTCCTCATCACACGATTAATCATGGAAGTCTCGAATCCATTAAACACAATCACCACAGACACATCACTATTCTTGCTGCCATTAAAACCCATCAACTCATGATACTTCCTCTCGATAGAAGCTAACCACCATTGATGGTGGTCGAGATCAATCACCATCTCACTGCCTCCATCTGCAATCTTCAATCACAAACCCCTAACCATCATGATCATCATCACTGGCAGACACATCACCTAATTATGCGTTTTAAATTTGGGAGAGAAAGAAAGTCGCCCCAATTCAGGTTCCTGGTGCCCTTATAACTATTTGAAAATGCGTAGCCCTGAGTAGAATGGCTTGTGCCATTAATAGTATTTGAATTCAGCTGGCCCTTAGCGTATGAGGGGGTGTTAATAACAATCTCCTTGAAATGATCAATTTGCCCTTAATTCTTGTTTCACTCATAACTTTCTCATACGAAGTCAGAATGACCTCGTTCTTTCGCCGTTGGCTTCGTAATGCAATTCTATACAAGATGGAGGGTAGAAATCATGGAATAGACTGAGTTCCACTAGGTATTTGACAATTATTCTCTTGTAAAGCTCCATTTCACTTGTTTCAGAGATGTAACCTAATAAAACACATAAACTACAAAAGTAATACTAACACACGGTAATTCACACAAAATCTAGCAAATAAGTATAAGGAAATGATACTTAAAATGTATAAATTATGCACCTATCAGTTCGCATAACTGAAATTTGGATGATCTCTCCATCCTGGATTATAAGTGCCGGAATAAGGATCATACCATTGTTTTTACTGATTTGAGAATACTGCATTCACCTGTTCGGCTTCTTCTTCATAAGAGGGGATGATCACTGCTGCCATTTGTTGCATCATGTTCTCCATATTACCAATTCTATGCTCTAAATGCGGTGAAGAAGTAACCTCATTAACCCTCCTTGCGAGTGGTTCTGACCCCACGACTTGAGAATTGTTGAGAATTTGATGCCATGTTCTCAATTAACTCTCTAGCTTGAGCTACTGTTTTGTTCACTAATGCACCACCACCTGCAGCGTCGAGAAGATTTATATCACTTGCTTGAAGGCCCTCATATAAGTACTGGATGATCAATAAATCACTGAATTGATGATGTGGCCATCTAGCCACCAATCTCTTGTAACGTTCCCAGCATTCATACAATGTCTCTCCTGCCATCTACTTAATGCCACAAATCTCTTTACGAATCTGAGTCGTCTTTGATGCAGGAAAGTATCTCTGTAAAAATAGTTTCTTCAGACCATTCCAAGTTGTAACACTACCAGAAGGTAAATAGTATAACCATTCCTTAGCAGTATCCATCAGAGAGAATGGAAAAGCTCGTAACATGACTCCATCACATCAGTCTCTGCTGGTAGCATGGCCATGACTATGTTATGGAAATCCATCAAATGTTTATTTGGATCTTCATTAGTCATTCCATGAAACTTTGGGAGTTCTCGAATCAACCCTGGGTTGATCTCGAATGTAGATGTCGTCTGAATACGCCACTGTTGCGTATCTAACTTGTGAGAAGCTAAGTCTTTGAGTGTACGATCTGTATCACCCATTGTTTCTTGTTCTTCTTCTACGTCTGAATCTACGAATTCACTTGACGATATACTTGGAGGGAGTAGAATATTCACAGATCGAAAAAATCTCTTAGTAAAGTGCCTGATCAAAGTCGTATACCAATGGGACTTGGTCTACCCTCTCTAAGCATTCACGAAAGAAATATTACCTGAAAAACAATTCTTGAAACTAAGTTAAAAACTAGAAATAAGATCAAAAACAAAATAACAATCCGCTATGCCTCCCCGGTAGCGGCACATAAATTTGGTCGGTTGTCAACCAAGCAAAATTAATTCAAGTTCTTACTTCACTAATATAGATTAGAGTATAATAAGAAGAACAAGTTCGTTCCCACAGATAGGTAGGTGATTGTTAATTACTATCGATTACTTATGTAAACATGGGGGTTTTGGTTGTAATTAGAACTAAATTATACTAAAACAAATAGATTAAAACGAATATCAGAGATAAAGAACACTGGTTAGAGAGTTCATCTTCCAACATGTTATCAACTAAATCATACTCAACATTCATGCACTCTGAATATCAATAACCCTAAAGCATCCTATTGCAGGCTTACTCCCGCAAAACTCATATAATCATCATAGGTGCAAGAGCCACTCTATGAATCCTTTCCAACGATTAACTTGGCGCAAGAGCCACTCAAGTTTAACCCAATGAAATCAATGGTCTTTGTGAGTTAAGGTTATTCTTAGAAATCCGGCACAAGAGCCACACATATTTAACCTACGTCACGCTTCTACACAGAATTGCATGGTAACATCCCGTCATTAACAATTATGTTATGCTACTTGTAACAAAAATATTTCGACAATTCCGGATCTCAAACCCTAGTTTAGCTATAGATGTCAATGCATGCTCATCTAATTCGTGACTTAAACAAACAAACAATCCATCAGACAAGGCGTTATAAACGGTAGAACATAAGCGATATTGAAGAGATTATGGACATATGAGAATGAATGCTTCAATTAATAAACATGTTTTCCAACTTAGGACTACATCTCTAACCAGTAAGAAAGGTTTAGTTCATCATGGGTTTCTCAAAATCCATAGAAAATAATTAAGAAAACAAGTAAAGCAAAATCTAGAAATCGTGATGTTAAATCACAACTCCAAGCCATAGCTTCTTGTTCTCCTTGTGTTTTCAAGTGTCAAAAGGTATCTCCTTGTGTTGTGGAAGTTTTTTTATATAGTCTTCATCATATCTAGGTGTTAGAGTCCTAATAGGACCATTATTCTTTGATTTAGAAGTCAAAAACGTGTCTTAGAAGTGGCTCCCGTCGAGTCATAATCGGTAGTCACGAGACCCTCCTTATCTACCGAATGTAAGATCTCAAAATATGAATTTCCTGTGTCCAAAACTTGCCATAATAGGTAGACTCGATTTCCGTGTTATCTACCGATTTTTGGAACTCAAATACGAAGTTTTTCGCTACCCGAAACTGCCTATAATCGGTAGATAACTTTCCCTTGTTATCTCCCGATTATGATGCTGAGTGTTTCACTATTTTCTTTCGGCTGTTTTGCTCATAACTTCCTCATACGAACTCCGAATGACCTTATTCTTTTTGTGTTGGATTCGTCTTCTCATTCTATTGAAAATGGTATTAAGAACTTGATAGACACATTTGTGTGTCTATTTTATCTCAATTCTATATTTTGTTAATGCTCATTTTTGTACTAATTGCATTATATGTATTTGTAGGTAATTTTTGGGAAATGGACATTATTGGAAAAATTGGCCCAAAATTGATAAAAGATCCCAAAACTTATAAAGGCACCCGATATTTAGTTCAAGGCACCCGAGATAAGGATGTGCTCGGTTTGTTCACTTTCTGGGTCTGTTGTAGTTTCCTTCTATTTTGGATAGTATTATTTTATTCAGATGACCCACAGTTGTTCCGACTATTGCTATATGATTTAGTGAGGTGTTCTTTCTTAGTCTGGCTGAAGACTTTAAACTTAGCACTTCTTGGGAGGTAACCCATGTTCATGCAACACGATAATATCTTTCCTTAACTCCTTTCCTTCGATTGGTAACAATTTCTCCTTGTTCATTTATTTAATCATTCATCTTTAGAATATTGAGGACAATGTTAGATTTAAGTTTTGGGGTAAGGGAGAAACTTTTAGTGAAATATGAAACTCCAAAGTCTAAAAACTTGTGAACAATTCAGGATGACACTAACCATTCTAGGTAGATGGAAACTTAGCTTTTTTTCTGTAGGAATTGGTGTGCCTAGTTAATTGGTCTATTCATAAAAGGATGCCTAGCTCAGGTGTTAGAAATAGCATGATAGTTGTCATCATATCTCGGAGTCTATCTCGACCATATCACCTTCTGTTTTTATTTTTTGCAATTTTTGTGTTTCTCTAAGTGATTTGGTGGGGCACCAATAACGAATTGTTATTCGCTGTCAGGATGAAGTTGAGTGTTTGAGATCAAGTCTCATTATTGTATTATTTAGAACATTATTCAAAAAAAAATCGAGTATTGATACTTTGATAGCAATATGTGTGTTCTCCCTGTCTACGTCGCCTAAGCAAGCGTGGAATGCAGGATCCATGGGAACTATGATGTAATCTGTTGAAAGGACCACGCGCTTAGATTCAAAAGATCTAATCATTTTGTCAGTATAAAGATAATTGTTTTATTTTCAATAAATCGACCACTGGGGCCCTTGTATATACCAGCTGAGTCGATATTAGTATAAGGAGTAAGACTAGTGGGAGCGTATCTCAATCCATTAAGATTCATCCTGGAGGGGACCTTAAGACGGATATGGAAACACCGTTCACCTTAGTCAACATGTGCAAACTTCATTTTTTCTATATCCATCTTCTAAATCTTTTCATGTGATTGTACTTTGATAGATTATGAGTATCATGGTTAACGACTATTTAAGTAGAGTTTTGAATTCTTGTATGAATTTTAGTACGCTGAGTGAAAACTCGTGTGTAGCAATTGGACTCATATAGGGTAATGATTCTTATAGGTGAAGAATTTAGTATGCCAACTAAATAGCCTGTTTAGTGTCTATCCTTAATCGTTCACAGATAGCTAGGGTTTGGAGTAAAGGTTTTGTGGGTATATCTCTTGTGAACCCTTACGAGACAAAACTCGTCCACTAGGGACACCTAGGGGTTTAAAGGCTTATTGCACACGCTAAGTGCAATCGCGATGCCTGCGAAAGTGAGTTAGGATTTTCATTTTCTAGATTAGATTTGCTCGAGGACTAGCAAATAATAAGTTTGGGGGTATTTGATAGACACATTTGTGTGTCTATTTTATCTCAATTCTATATTTTTTAGTGCTCATTTTTGTACTAATTGCATTATTTTATGTATTTGTAGGTAATTTTTGAAAAATAAACATTATTGGAAAATTTTACCCAAAATGGATAAAGGCACCCAAAATTTAGTTCAAGGCACCCAAGCCCATTTCAAATTCAATTCTTGGCGTGAAAATTTCTTTATACATCTGTGAAGATCTGAAACCGTATCTTTGGTTATTTTCTCGAAGTTAAAGGAAAGAATATCTTCTAGAGAAAGTTTTACACGAGTTAGAGACTTTAATACCAATCAAATCTCGTGGATATTGCTTGCTATAAAAAAACAGATTGAAGAATAATATCACGCGAGAAATTTTTGGATTCTTTTCCCTGATTTTGTTTCTAAAAAAATATCTTGTAATAAAAATAAGGCATCGAAAAGAAACAAAATCAGTTAGAAGAAACAGAATCACCGAGAATTAAGTAGCCGAGAAAGAGAAAAAATATTCACGGGATTTTTTTTTACTGTCAAGAGATTTGGAGGAGTAATTGAAGATATTAGAGGTTGTAGTATATAAAGAGGTGGTGGGAGATCAATTGAAGGAGGGTCTGGAGAGGCTAGAAATGAAGAATCAAAAATCCAGAAAAAATCTGCTCATCATCATGATGAAGAAGATGAAGATTCTGTTGCGAAATGGTTGAAGTTTGCGTGGCCAAAAGTTTGAAGGTTTCGTTGCTAAATCTTTTAACTTTGCAACGTTTATCTTCATTTGCAACATTTATTTTCAGGGAAACACTTTTCCTCCTGTAACAATGAGTCTGTAATGCTTATAAACGTTGCAAACTCGTTGTTTTAGTAATTTTCACTCTTTTTCACCATTTGCAAACACCATTTTGAGCAATGAATGAGTATTTTGAGAGTGTTTTGAATATGAGGAGCTAAACCCCTTTGCTGAGGTGATGGAGGAATCCATTGTTCCAAGAAAAGTGGTATATTTCTATTTTAATTGATTTTTGCAATTTCTTTTATGATTATTTTTCCTTGGTTAAAAATTGATTTTTGTTAAGCAATTGTGATTTCCTTAGATGGTACATGCTTGACATATGTTTTAGATGTTCCATGCTTTTGTTATACGTTTTAAAAATCTACTTGTTGCAATATTTTAGAATCAAATTAAAAGTAAGAATTGCATAAATATAATTATTGAATTAAATCACTTTAACTGGTTAATGGTGAAATCCATAACCTCGGTATTTATGAATATTATTTTCATATTTTGTATATATTTTTAGTTTAAAATTAATTTATTAATTCTAAATTCAGTCTTCACAAGTCCGAGCGAATGGTACTTTTCTTACCACTATTACAAAACCATCAGAACTCCTAGATTTGAATGAGTTGAATTTGGTCTTTGGTCCTACTCCATTGGCAGAACTTAACTTCCTTGTTCATTTCGTGTCGTAATGAACTCCTTTCTTCTTCTTTGGTTGAATACACTTCAAAACTTCTAAGAAACTCATAAACAAACAAAATCAAAGCATAATGATATGAAAACTAACAAGAAATCAATGAATTAGAGTATCCAAATAATGCACCTATCAAGACAACGTCATGATCTTTATTCTAACACATACAATCCAGGGTGGAAAGATCATCCCAACTTCAGTTACACAAACAAGTAAGTTGAAATTCCAGAACCGGTTTTCAATCGTCCTAATGGTTTCCAATAACAAGTACAACAACCACAAGTTTAGAACTCAGAATCATCAAAGATACTTGCCATGATAAAGAATATGACATCATTGATACAGAAAAATCAGCATAAGACTGGTAATGCAACCAAAGAGCTACAAACGCAAATGGGTACTATGGAAAGAGATATCAATTAATTAAAGGCACAAAATAGTAGGAAAATCCCTTCTTAACCTCTTAACCTTAGATAAACTGTCAACGTTGTGATATTGAGAAGTGGTACTGTGCAACCAAAAAATGCTGAGAAGAACAGGGACCCTAAGGGGTCAGTTTTGGAGAAAGATATTACCGACTCTTCCCAAACCGATGAGGTACCTAAAGAAAACTCTAAACCTCCTATGATGATCGTTTCAGAAAAGTGGTAAAAATGTGTTCTTTCGATGAGACTTGTGAAGATTTGTTTTAGACTTAATTTTGATTTAAACTAGAAAATAAGTAAAAGATTTTAACAATATTGGGAAGAACTGGAACTCAGGATTCCACCAAAATCACTTGTGAATGATTTCTACAATGATTCTTTAACAATTATAGTGCTTTTATTAACTTTGTTTCTTTGCCAAAAGTAGATTGCTAAAATATTAATTGTAAATCACAAGCATGGCGCATCAAAAGCTCTTAAGTCCCAGCATACACCATCAAACAAAATCACAACTAATTAAGAAAAATCATAAATAAATTAAAAATCAATGCAAAAGTCATTAAGAATCAAAAATAGTTACCATTCATTCATTCATGAAATATGGCTTCCTCCATTATCCCAGTGGTTGGGTTTAGCTCCTCATGATGTACACACTCTCAAAACAATTATTCATGGCTCAAAAGTGTGTAAGAAGAATAAAAAAAAATAACACAGATGGTTCACAACGGTGTAACGGCGTTGCAGACCAAGAAAAATGTTTTCAGCTGAAGAAAAACGTTGCATATGCTAAGGTATCCGTTGCAGATGGGTTGAAGAAACCGTTGCAGCTAAAGATAAACGTTGCAAAATGGTTGAAGAAACAGTTGCATTTTCTCTTTTATTCGTGTTCTTCAACAACAGCAGAACACTTTTTCCTGTGATAATTTTTTCTCCTTCTGTTTAGCTTCCTGAGCTCGATCCAACCTTCCTCACCTCTTTTTGTAACTCAAACAACCCTTTTATACACCACAGGATCAAGAAATTTCTAAGAGAAATCTTCCCTGGGATTTCCGTCCGCGCTGGGGGGGGGGCGCCGGCCCCTGTTTTTGATCTGTTCCGCCTTTTATAGGTTTAAGAAGACCTATTTCTTCACGTCCATTTATTCTTTATCGATAAGGACACAATTCCTAATCCAAATCCAACTCCAAAACTCGTTTAAATCTCCACCAGTCATTATCAACAACATCACCATTTTTTCTCTTTTTAGTTATTTTCATGGCTTGAAATTCTTCAAAAACGCGTTTCGAAGTCACAGTTAGGATTATAAACACCTTTAGACGATGTTGGTATATCAAAAACTCCTCAAATCCCACAAAAATAGGTTTCCAAATTACTCAGGAAACTTTTCACGTATTGAATTATTTTCCCGCCATTTTCATTTTTGAATGAAAAAGAAGAGGCGCCCCTAATCCAAACACATGGTGCCTTTAACATTTTACTTGTGTGCCTTTAGTAATTTCTCCGGGGGTGCTTTTATCACTTTTTGAGCCGATTTTTTCACAAATATTCATTTCCTAAAAATACCTACAAAGACATAAAAACACATAATAAGTACACAATCGAGCACTAAAAAGGCAGAACAAGATAAGGAGATCTTAGATATTTTCAAGAAGATTCATGTAAATATTCCACTTATAAATGCAATTAAACAAGTCCCCAAATATGCGAGAATTCTGAAGGACTTGTGCACCAAAAAACAATGGTTAACCGGTAACGAGGTAATGAGTATGGGGGAAAATGTTTCAGCTATCCTCCAAAAGAAACTCCCACTCAAGTGTAAGAATTCTGGTAGTTTTGATATATATGTTGTGATTGGTAACAAAAGGTTTGGAAAAGCTATGCTTGATTTAAGAGCATAGTTAATGTTATGGACGCATCTATTTATGAATATTTTAATTTGGGTCCATTGGAAGAAACTTGAATTGTTCTACAACTAGTTGATCGTACTAATGTATACTCTAGAGGTATTATTGAAGATGTTCTTGTGCGGGTGAATCAACTAGTATTTCCAGTCGATTTTTTCTTATTGAAGACGGATAGCGGGTCTGACGCGTCTATTCCTTTGTTACTTGGTATACCATTCATGAAACGGCTAAAATCGTGATTGATGTTGATAAAGAAACACCCACAATGGAGTTTGACAATGAAAAGATTCGTTTCAATATTTTTGATACAATTTGGTACCCTAGTGATGTTCATTCAGATATTCATGCTCATGTGTTAGGCGCAGGCTAAGGAGTAACAAGGCGGATGCCAAGTCGGAATGAAGATGTTAAACCAAGCGTTGAATAGGATGCAACCTATTGGTTTTGTATTTCTATCTTTATCGATTTAGTTTTATTTGTCTTATCTTTTCATATCAGTAGTAGGAATTTCCCACCTTGAATTTTACATTGGACGAATCAATTTACATTGAGGACAATGTAAAGTTTAAGTGTGGGGGAGTGGTTAAGCATATAAATTTTTAGTATTCACTTTCATAGATAGAATTTTTAAACTTTTTGTATATATTTGCGCGAAGACCTCCAACTTTTAGAGATTTTAGAGTCACTTAGTGTACTTCTAGCTAAGCTTACATATGGAGTTCTTACCGAAATAATTGAATTTAGAAGTCTAGAAAATAACATTTGGGTTTCTTCGTTGTTGAAAGTAATTTTTGGACTTAACCATGCCAGTGGCAAACTAGGTGTAGAAAGAAAATAGTATTAGAGAAGCTGATCAATCATTAATGGAGACTACCCTTAAAAAATTAGAGTAAGGTACCAAACCTTCAATATTGTCCCGTTTAGAGCGTTTCATCTGCGCAAACTCCTTGTACAATGATGAGCTACTCAACCTCGCACCCCTTAAACATTTTTATGATCTCTTGAGTGCTAATTCCATTAATCACGAGGGTGTCATCAGAACTGCTAACTCTATCTTGTAGTCTTGTTTGCATTTGACATCATTATCTCGATGAAACAACAATATAAATACATCATCAATAACAAGCGAAGCGATATCAAAATCACGAGAAAGTTGTATACAATCAAGGTTTGCAAATAACAAAAAGAGAAGCAAGATTCTATACCAAAAGTGAAGACAAGACAAAGAGAAAAAGGAAAGAAAAGAAAAATATCTAAGATTTTGAAGTTTATACGATACCAAGTGATGTGGTCGTCTGCACGTCAAAATTATTTACTACTTCACTACTTATGATTTATTATGAAGCAAGGGTAAGAAAGGATCGTTCCCACGAGGAGGTCTAGGTTGTTATATTGTTTCGAAATCTTATGTAAAAGAGGGGATTTTTCAAATTCAATTAAAGTAATTAAACTAACTAAGGAAGCTAAAAAATTGTAGAAAAGTATCAAAGAGTTGAGAATATTGGTCAAGTTTTGGTTTTCATTCACAAAACATATTCTTGTACTAATAATTAGTATTGATATTTAATCTAGTTTTATCAAAATCCCTATAATACCTTGATCGCAAGAATATCTCGCAAATTTCCTCAAGTCATCAACAAACACATTAAAAGATGTGAATATGAATTCTACCAACGAACAACCTAACGTTTAAAAGCACTAATCAAGTTTAATTCCCGAGGAGCATTAAGATTCATGAAATTAGGATAATCAATGCAATTGAACATGGAAAGCGCATTAATTCAATTTAACAAAGGTCACGATTCACATGTGAGTACTAGGATGCATCACTACAAGCAATAACCACACCATGCTACTTGTATTCAAGGAGTATCACTTTTGCGTATAATAAACCCTAAACTAGCTTTAGATATGATTGTGAGTTCAATCAATTTGCAACTTAACTAAACAAACAATCAATCAATTGGATATTTGCAGTGAATCATAATCGATAATATTGAGACAAAACTAATTCATTAAACAAAAAATCATGTTTGAGAAATCCAATTATTCTCTAACCAGCAATAAATTAACTACTTGGAATTTACACAATTAAAGAAGAAAAGAAATTACAAACCCAAGATGTGAGAAATATTCCCGCGTAAACCTATAAAAAAAAAATATAACATGTGAGAAGAGAACTAGGTGAAAACCTAGATATTTCTCCCTCTTGTTAAAGTTGTTTTTTTCTATCTTTCTCCCTTGTTTTTAGAATCCAAAAATAACTCTTACCCTAGGTTTCCATATGTAGATCAAGAAATAACTCTTAAATTCGCAGGCCCAAAATCAGAATTGTAAGTGAAGCCCAGTCATTCATTAGCCCAAAACATGTCCATATTAGTCCCCTTTCACGACCATTTCTCTGAGACATTATGTCAAACATCTGAGGTACGTTCTTGTAAGAAATTCAGACAACGTTTTGGCTGTATTTGCGACTATATAAATCTTCTTCACTGCAATTCTAACATCAACCCATTCAATTTAAACATATCTCAATCTCCTAAAATCATTCAGGACTCAAAAGCATTCTTTATCTCATCATGTATCGTTATAAACAACCCATGGCAGCAAACACCATTGCTTCCCTGTAGCATACATTCAATCTTCTCCTCAAACTCGAGACCACCATCTTTCCATTTCACTCTCCTTCAACAAACTCAACACCACAGACTCAATCTCAGCCGAATCTCTCCAACCACCAGAACCCATCAATTTTTGTGATATATCACAGACCCCACTTCCTTCTCGAGCTCAGATCTTGATAAATCCCATCTCAGCCATTGACTATTCTTCTCACCCTGAACCATCAAATCACCTTCTTATTTTTGCTCAACTCAGCTTCCATATTGAACCTTGAATTCATCTCACTTCGGCCACAATATCAATCTCAATTCCTCGGTCTCTCACTCAAGAATTCAGTGCCAATTAATGACATCATTTATCTTACTTCTACTTCTCGCCAACTGAACCTCTCTCGTTGTTGACTAACAACTCCATTAGCATCTTTCTTGAACTCGACTGACTGCCAATTCTAGATTTGAATCAAACCCATCTTCTAATTCTCTTCCTTTCTAACACACAAACACTACGCCAGAAATCACCTTTTTCAACGGACCATAACTGTCGTTAATAGAGGTTACGACAAAGTTTGTCCGTCGAACAGCCTGTCATATTTTAAGGTGTCGAATACCTCAAAAGATGGTGACCTACTATCAATAATTATCATTTATAAACTACGAGCTTTACTTGTCAAAAATTATTGACGGACATTACTTTCAATTAATTCCAAAATTAAATTGACTACCAATATATTCTTTTTAATAATTATATAAATATTGTTTTTTATTGATTAAACGGTAAATAAAAGTAATATGAAGAACTAAGAATACTTTTAACTTAAAAATAAATTGACATATATCGTAAAGAGTTGACCTCATACATATCTTTTGTCTTTTGTCGAAATTACGTTCAAGAAAGTAGGAAAAAAAAGTAGACAAAAAACAAATCGTTTCCACATTTGAGGTGAATGTCACTACTAGTATATAGGGAAATCATGTATATCAACTACAAAAAACACAGAGAACTAGGATATGAAAGCATTGGTTTAAAGTGTAGGAATATAATCATGTAGATCCAAATTTGGTATGAGTATCCTTTTCTGCCTGAAATACAAAAGCATGGCTACACATTAGAGAAGCACAATGATAACTACGATAGAAAAAAATAACCTGTTCAATCCAAGCAACCTAAGTAAACTTATCAGCTAATAAGAGCTAAACATTATCATCTTAGCATTTATAAACAGCATAGACAACTTTTGTAAGAATTGAGGCAAAATTAATGCTCGCAGGGGATATGGAACAATGATCTGCTAAGACATGACTGAAGCTATTATGCATCTTTTAAACATGTGAAGATATCCAAAAAACAAATCTTATAAAAATAACTCACACCACTCGAGAATATCATTTGATGATGGACGAGCAACAATGTGGAGAACTGGTTCCTACAAGATCATTCAGACAGTGATATCAAAGTAAGCAACCTCGGGAAAAAAAAAAAAACAACAAAAATATATATGACAGTTAGAAAAAATTAGAGGCAAATTTCTCCCGCAGGACATGTTTTACAAAGTTCTTTGTATTCCTTCTGAAGGCACTTGATGCAAGAACAATAAGCATTCAATCAACAACTTCAAATGATTCAACAAGAAGACAAAACCTTAACAAAAAATTTAGTTTCTTCTACCGGTGCAACTTCAATGTGGTTAATTGATGGACTAACTAAGGAAAACATGAATATACACGCGAATGGCAAGGGCTTAAGCTACTTCCACTATATATACATGACTGCAGAACATGATGCTCATATAGAAATTAGTTGGTGGACTTCAAAACCAGAACACTAAACAAAAGCCTCAAAAGAAGATAACTCTTCAAACCAACCAATTAATAGATGCATCTTTCAACAAGTTTTCGTACTCTCAACAGATTTCAACAAGGAAAATCTAAGGTTATGAAAATTACATTGTGTAATAGGTTCAGTTAAAGATAAACTAGGCTAAACAGCACAATGTGCAGTATTTTTGCACATTAAAAGCATCGGTAAGAGTAATCACTCTCTACCCACATGGATTCCACACAAAATGGTAACTAAAACTCAAGACTTTCTGCAAAATGGTAAAATACGAGTGGCAAGGGGAAAAACTACTTCCACTGAATATATCACTAACAGTAAAATTTGTCCAAACGAGTTTGAAAGACACTCATATGAAACTCACTACAACAAGCAGCAGTCATGGCATTTTTAATAACATCAAACTCTCCACCAAGTTCCAACTTAATTTTCTACCAATTGAAGCAATGCTTCTGCAATATTAATCACTCTACCAAGCCTCAGCGATGTTGTAGGAAACAAGTAGCATTGTACTAGCAAGCCATTAACAATCTGAAAATAAAAAAAGGTTACAAAAGAATGGTAACCAATCAAGTTCCACTAAGCATGGAATTGAGATCTAGAAAATGGTAACCAATATATAAGAAAACTGCCTAGCTAGCTAGCTAATAAGACTCCCACAAACCTTAAATTGAAGAGCATAATCTCAACATTCCTATCAACTTTTTCTTTATATGTAAAATGAAATGTTAGTCGAATTTCAAAAATATGTTATAACAATTAAAATGTAAAAGAGAAAGAAAACCCATTCACCCGAATTCCATATAACTAACCTTAGGTCAGTATAACAATAAAAAAACTCTCACAAACTTACATATAGGCGAGGTATGGTATCTTGCTCGGGTTAGGAACTGGTCCTGTCAAGCTGCAGTTCTCAAAACTATAACCTTGCCATCTCGGACAGTTGAGCATGGATTGTAATCTCCTGTACCATCGAACATTTGTCACTTTGACCACAATGAGCATACATAGACAAAGATCCAAATTTGCTATGAGTTTCGATTTCTGCCTGAAATTTAACATCATGACATCAGATACTTGACATAGATTAAGACGCAAATCTTAAGTCCCAGCACTGAAAATATTTTAAGCAAAGATAACTGCAATAGAAAAAACTAACATGTTCAAAGCGACAACATTCAACTTCTTACCTTCCACAGGACAGAAACATCTTTTTGGATACCACCATCTAATGACAATCTTCTTAGTGACATTCATAATTTTGTAACTTGATCACTCTTGGATAACACAAATTTATGTTTGTACCAAAAAAACAAACAAACAAGAAACTCATACCTTGGTTACAAAAGTTCCATTGGTTGATAAGAGTTCAATTGCGAGTTTAATTGATTCAGTCAGCAAAGACGCCTGAGTAGTAGCACGAGAATCAGAAGATAATCCACAACATAATACATCAAAACCGCTAATACTATTTTTTCAGTTATTAGTGCAAAGTGATGGAAAAAAATGCAAGTTAGCCCTGCTACCCAAGTTAGGCCCCGTCCCTGGTTGACAATCTATCTACATATGGGGATGATCCATGTTCACTTCTTGACTTCTTGTGTTATGGATTGGTTAATTTTTTGTGATACTTCACGAAACACGTAAAAAATTAAATGAAAAACAATTCACAACTCAAAATAAACATATAAGATACCTCCATAAAAGTACATTTTTCACATGGTCATTGAATTAAAGACCAAAATAAACAGATCCTTTCCATTAATCTAGATTTTGAATGAGATTATACCGTTTAATAAGCTAACAAACAATTAAAGTCATTATATCAGTTTAATTATCTTCACGTAAACATATAGTGTAATACAATCGCACCTATGAACAATAAAAATCTGGTTGTGATTTGTATCTGCCCATTGGGTGAATTTTATATAAACTTGTAAAAAGCTCATTTCCCCTCAAACTACAGCCAATTTAAGATCGTTAAGTGAGCTGTTATGCAGACTTAAAAAATATAAAAAATGCCTCAACAGTCACCCACATAAATCCCAACATTCCAACTTATATCTCTATAATTTATTTCTTACTCTCTTCGATTGTCTTATGAAGCATAACAAAGATAATGAAGTCTGCTACTCTTTGGAGATCAATTGAATCACATCGATGAACCCTAAAACTCGATACTGAATTTGTTTTCGAAATGATTTGTAAGTTTTATTTCAAAAAGATGTTAATCATAACAAGGTTACAAATCGAAACACTGATTGTGAATCTGATAAGAAACTCAAACTGAAATTCAAAGTTTTAGGTGTTTGAAAACCTGACAAAATTCTAAAAATTTGTTTCGAAACTTGTAAATAAAAAGCTCAATATCGAATTAAAGATACATTTAACTTACTTGTGATCATTTTACATGATGTAATCTTCACTTGATAACGAATTTCTTCTTCTCTTTTTATTGATCGTTTAATACAAATATTCCTTATTCCACTCTACGGAAGATTGAATAAATGAGTGTGAAAAATAAATCCTAGATCGACTGAGCAACTTACAAGTTGAAGAACCATCAAGCTTCTTTTGTTAAAGACAATAAGTGAAGGAGGGGGAGGAGGAGCTGCTGGTGGTGGTGGTGGTAGAAAGAGAAGAAAATAAAAAAGAAGAAATGGTTCTATATTTCTAAGGAGATACGTTTTTTAATAAAAAAATTAGGTAGGAGCGTTAATTTCCGTCTTTTTCCATGTCTGTCAAAAACATAGCGTGATAATGGTTATTGGGAGCTACACGGATTTGATAGCATATGCTCGTCAAAGATGCTATGAATCCTATGATAGATATGCTAAGTGTAACCGTGATTCCTTCGAAAGTTAGTTAGTTTAGGATTTGTAGTTTGCATGAGGACTAGCAAAAGGCAAGTGTGGGGGAATTTGATAAGTGAATAATTTGCATATTTTAAGTATCATTTTACTACACTTATTTGCTAGATTTTTTGTGAATTACCTTGTATTATTATTACTTTTGTATTTTATGTCTTTTATTACGTTACATCTCTTAAAGAAGTAGAAATAGAATGTTACAAAAGAAGAAAAGCAAATACCAAGTGAAAATTTATTAATTCCAGGATTTTTTCTTACCATGTCGTAGAGAACGATAGAACGAAGCCAACATCTAAAGAATGAAGTCATTCCGACTTCATATGAAGAAGTCACAGGAGAAAATGAGTTAAGCTTGTCGGTTACACGGAACTGACTGTTAAACAATTTTAATTGAAGAATGATAAAGGCGCCTGTGTTTCTACTAAGGGCTTCCCATATTTACATAATATTAACAACACTTGCCAATATGCTAAGGGCCACCTCCTTCTCCTTCATTCTCCAGCAACGAACTTAGATTCAGAACATGGTAGCAATGAGAACTAGAGTTCTTCATCGTGACAGTTAATGGCTATGATTTAATGGGTTCAAGTGAGATGATTTTGATGATTAAGGATGTATGAGATGTTGACAGTGAAGCGAGAGAAAAAGAGGAAAAAAATATAAACTTACTGTTAGAGAAAACGTTTGGAGAAATTGAGATAGGTTGAGAACTTGATTTCAGCGAGATTCACTGATGCCATGAACTGGTGGTCAATGTCGATGGGTTGTTATTGTAGGAATTTGTAGCAATATAAAAGGTTAGAAGATGACATTGTTGAGAAGAAAATGGTTAGAGAATTGATGTGGTTGCTGCTGTGATGGTGTATATATAGTCGATGAGAATGACTTTATGGATGTTGATGGTTCGAGTTGATGGAGATAAGCTCGTCGTTTAATAGCAGAGATGAGAATGGTGGTTTAATGTTAAATTTTTGAACCAAATCAGCGAAGTAGTAAGTTTTGATGGATGTTGCCATTGTCTCTGTAGAGAAATAAATAAAACAAGGCTTGAAAGTGATGGAACTAGATATGGGTATCAACAGTTAGTTAATGGCAGTGGTGGTCGAGTTAGGTGAATGTATAGTTGGGAGTTATGTTTCGAGCTTGGGAAGGAAACAAAGTGCGAAAATATTGAAGGAAAGAGTTGGAGAGAATGTAGAAAATTGAGTTTCAAAACTCAGATAAAAATAAAACTAGCAGAGCACGAAGCTATCGAGGCAAAGAAACAAAAATTCAGAAGAAAAAAAACACCGCGAAGTTAGTAAGCCATCAAGATAATTAAAACCAAACTCATATTAAATATTTTCTCTCGATGATGTGAGTTATCGAGGGAAGCTATACATTAGCCAATGAGATTTTAAAACCGCATTTAGGCTAGGATTTAGCATGGTTTACACGGGCCAGTTTGTTGAATAATGTTTATTTAAGGAACTTGACTCACGTTTTTGCTATTGTAAGCGAGTTTTACGACCTACTTCGACCGGGATTCGAGCACAAGTATTTCTATTTTTGGGATATCTATTTAGAAAGACAATTTCACTTATGCTTGGGATATATCATATCTTTTTGGGAAGAAGAGAAGGAGCTTTGGGTTTTGGAGATTCTTCTACAAAAACTAGGGTTTGCTTTACTTTTCTACCTATTATTTTTCCATGGATTTTAAAAAAAATCATGAGTAGGTATACTCTTATGTTGGTTAATGATGTATGCAGATATCATAAACATGTTACTAAATTAATATATTAGTTTTGTTATCTTAGTCAAATCATTATCGTTCTTGTTCTACTAATTATTATCTCCATGTATGATTATGAGTTTTTTTAAAAGCTCTATTAAATAACCATGAATGCATATTTATTGCTAGACTAAGGTTTTGAGATACATAATTGTTGATGAACCTTGTCATAAGTAGGAATATATGATTACTAATTGTATTCAAAACCTTTGTGTGATTACATGTAGAAGCTTGACCTATGTTAAATAAATTACTCGTAATATATCTATTGTACTGACTAGTTTAATATATAGGACATAATGCTCTGGGAGGATTAAACCTAATAGCACATTGTATTAGGTTGTTCTTTGAGTAGTAATTGCATATTCATCGTTATGGTATGTGATGATATAAGGAATT
The DNA here is from genome assembly GCA_023531435.1 of Papaver californicum. Lineage (NCBI taxonomy): Eukaryota > Viridiplantae > Streptophyta > Magnoliopsida > Ranunculales > Papaveraceae > Papaver > Papaver californicum. Next base: position 10,746,447 of record JAJJMC010019832.1, on the reverse strand, counting down.
TACCGGAGTATGCTCTCGATGGAATACTCTAGGACTCTTGATAATGAATGATTAAGTGACAACTGTAGATATTAGTAAAAGTGCATGTTTTATGATTGAAAATGAACCCTTAACCAGTATTCTCAACCTATTGATTATCTTTACTCATTCTTTGCTAGCATAATTAATATAATTATTTTAGTTTTAAAACACGTAATCCTCCCTGTTACCCAAGTTTTCAAATACAAATAACAACCCATACCTCTCTGAAGAAAGAACTTGTTCTTATCATTGTACTCTGATCTATATTTTGTGAAGTGAAATAACTTGAAATAATTTTGCTTAGATGAGAACCGACCAGAAACTTTGGCCAACACCAAGATGACCTTCTATCAACTTTTTTTTATATTAAACATATGTTATTTTCAGTTTGATTCGTGCAGCTTTATATGTTTTATTTTAAACATGTAATGAAAATGGGCATAAAAGGTGATAGGGAACAATGTGGTGGATAAATATAACCTCTTTTGGTACTACACAAAAAACATAAGATGGTGGGGCTATTAAATAGTTTTCTTTTCAAATTTAGGTGCAATTAGAAATAGGCAATTTATTAGGTTTTATGGTGGGTAGTTATGGCACTATGATAAATTTATTAAATTACCCTGGATCAATGTTAGAAACATTTAATTTGTTGGTCGGAGATTTGTATAAATTTAAAAATTGATAATTTCAAAACCAATACGGGACTTGGAAAGAGGGATCTGCCATTTACATATGTCTGTTATTTGATTGTCCAACCTCCAAAACACCAATCTAATATGTATGTTTCACTTTAATCACAACCGAGACTTGGTGCCAGCAAGTGCCTCATCAAAAATGCTAGTATAAGTTTTAGAGTTTCTCCAATTCTCGCTGATGAATTTGCTTCAATTAGAGATATTAAGAAGTACGATTTGGTATAAAGTACTACTTTGTGTAACTGCCCCACTGAAAGATTACAATATGGGTAAACACTAAATATTCATCAGTTATCTTTATTCCATGATGATAATCCTCGGGTTGTAGGTTCCAGTGACATGTGATTATGTATGACAATTGTTCAAAAACCAGCTATTCAGTGTTCATGAAAACATCGAGCATAAATTTATTTTGTTGTTTTCCTTCAATTATAGTTGACGCCCACTATAATTGTATTTAAATAAACTATTTAAAACTCAGTTAATCAATGTTTTTTTTGTGCTAGTTATACATGCGTAAGTAATTTTCAGATTTTAGTTACACCAATGCTTTTTGGCAGTTAAGTTTTAAGCACGAAAAAATTTCAAAAATCAGTTAGTCCTGCTAATTTTCCGCCAAGTATTCAGAAGTATAATTTTTTAGTTGAAAAAATCAACTCCATCAAATGCATGTTAAAAATCTCGAACAAAAGCATTCGAAACTAGATACTCATATAGAAAAAGTTATTTCTCATAAACTGATGAAATAAATAACAAATAAACTTTATCCCATCATATAATAGTCATTATATTGTCATTAAATGAAAGTTTTTACGAATTTGAAAACAATGAACGAACTAAAATTTTGCTTGAAAAATAAAGGTTTACTTCATTAACAGTTTGTCAAAATCCGAAACCTAGATCATATTACGAGTTCAGGAAATCTTGATTTAGTGGGTTACTTCACTGATAATTTTAAAAAACTTTAAACCTGATTAAATTGCTAGTTCAAAAATCTAAAAATCAAGGCCTTATTTCGTTGAAATGTTGACGAAAACCTAAAATTACATCACAAGTCGAAAACCTAGATTACTTTAAGTGGTTTACTTTATTAAAAGCTTGATGATACCCTAAAACCTCAAAAAAAAAAGGTTCAAAAACCTAGAGTTTCTCGTTTCTTATTTATGAAATTTACTTCATTTATAGATATTATGAAGTAAGATTTGGCAATTAAAATATTATACTTTTTTTTTGGGACAATAAAGTAAGATACAATACCGTTTTGGCAATTATCTTATAAAGCATACCATTTTGGAAAATTTATATTATTATAAAGTACTGCCTTCATCCCAAGACAAATGATACTTTTATTTATTTATTTTATCTAAAAATAGGCCATATTGTAAAAGTAAAAGCATCATTTTTCTTGGGACAGAGGGAGTACTATTGTGCATAATCGTTTCATTTATAATTTGGGTACACACAAACATTAATGAGTTATCTTTGTTCCATGATGACAATGCTTGGGGTTGTAGGTTTAGATTATACGCAATAATGTATAAAAAATCATTCAAAAGTCAGTTAATTCAGTGTTCACGAAAACTTCAAACATCAATTTAATTTTTTGTTTTTCGCAATTACAGTCATCGCCCACTGTAATTGTGTTTAAATAAACTATTTGAAAGTGAGTTAATCAATGTTTTCAGCTAGTTAAATATGGAAAAATAGTTTAGATTTCAGTTGCACCAATGATTCTCGGCAGTTACAGTTGTAAGCATGAAGATATTTCAAAAATCAGTTAATCCAATGTTAATTTCGTGCCAAATATAAAAATAAAAATACAACTTTTTGTTCAGAATCCAATTCCATAAATGTATGTCAAGAAGTTCGAATAAAAACATTCGATACCAAATACGCAGAAAAAAGTTACCTTGATTAGAAATAAGTGTCTTTATGAAATAAAACAAAATACAATAATCATGATTCCATGAAATCGAAAAGATAAATTTTACGAATTTGGAAACTATGTTACAAAATCATTAGCTTCTTATATCATTTTTGATGTAACTGTAAATCTGTTGAAAACTATTCCCATAAAAAATAAAACTGTTTGAAAATGAAATTAGGGCATCCACAGTCACACGATCAGATCAAAAGACTAAAGATCAAAAAGTTTAGTCTTTACTCCGGTCCAAGAACAACCATGGATAGTCAAGCGGTGCTCTAGCAATGCACCTGTGGTTGGGCGAAGGCTTAGCGCTACGTTTGGGAAGATGGACGGAGTTCTAGGATTTCGCTTGCTCGAGACGGTATCGTAGCGCAACGCCTGATGTGAATCGGAATGCTAACGTAACACCCGTGTTCATACGGTATCCTAGCACCGCGCCCAATAGACGGGCGGTATTCCAGAAGCGCTCATGGTGGGGCGAAGTTCTAGCCTCCCGTCACAAGAAATTGTATATGTGCGAAATGAGTGTGTGTGCGGAATGGGACAGGCGGTGTAGGAGCGCACCGCCTGGAATTTCCAGGCGAGCTGCTAGGAGCCCGCCCCACTAGAAATTGGGTTAATTTGGATTCTTGAGACAGTGAAGATTATCATGGCCGAAGTGAAGAAGAAGATGAATCTGTGGGTTACATAGAAGACGGTGGTTTATGATGGAATTGAATAAGGTGTATAAGATACTGTGGTGATAGTCTTATATGTCGGTATCAAGAGAAGAGCAGCAACCAGTTTGGGTTTACTGTTGGGTTTATACTGAATTAAGTTGTGGCTCGATTCGTGATAATGGGTTTCTATGAAATTTCAAGTAGCAGCAATGAAGGATACAACGAGAAGGAAATTAAGAGTGGACCTGAGTTTGATTTTTGTTGCAGGTGACATCAAGAAAGAACAAAAAGGATAAGGTGACGCAGATGGCTGAGATAAATGATTGAATTGGTTTTCTGTGGAGGAGTGGAAGACATGGATTTGAACTGTGAATCAGTGAAGATGAAGAATAGCTATGTTGCTGTTGTAACTAAGAAAAATGAGTTTGTTTTCGCTTGAACTGAGATAAACAAAGTGAGGATTAACAAGAATTCAGTGAAGAACTGATTTTGGTACCATGGGTTTGGTTGTGATTTGAGTTTCGATGGTGGCCATGGTATGAGAACACATGGAAGAATGGAAGTTGTTGTTGCCATTGAAATGAGTTTGTAGTGAATTAATGGGTTGTGTTCGATTATGAATGCTGAATTAAAATGGTGAATGATTGAATGTATGACTGAATGTGCAGGGAAGGAGTGAACGATTGCAACAATACCACCAAGACATTCCCAATTACTCCAGAAATGCACGAGAAGTGCTCGATCTATTGTCTCACTGAATTTTAGTCGTGAATTGAAGAGGGGAATGCTTGTCAATTTCACAAAGTGGCAAGTTTAATAATGTGAATGGTTGAGACGCGACATTCTAGGACCTCGCTCAGAGTGGGGCGTATTCCTAGTGATCCGTTTCGCTGGGGCGTATCTCTGGCGCACCGCCTGGTGGTAGGCGTTACCCTAGTACACCGTTTCATCAGATGAAGCCCCAGCATAACGCTTGAATAGACGAAGTACTGACTCACCGCCCGTGTTTCTTAGCGTTGTCCTAGAGTAACGTCTGGATCTGGGCGAATTCCTACGACGCCGCGTCAAGCTGAACGGTATACTACGAACCCGCTCGATTATAACCAGTTTCGTCGGGATCAAAGATCAAAAGTAATCAGTTACAGTTGATTTCATCGACTATTGACTTCTTTTCATCGCTCCACTACGCCTGCATTTCTCGGACTAAAGATCAAAAATGATCTTTGATCCCTGTTTTAATCACGTGATTGTGGATGCTCTTAGTAAGGAAATCTACGGCCTATATTGCCGAATGAACAGAGCATAAATGATAGATTTGAAATGAGAAATAGATGACATGCAATAAAAATAGACTAGGAGTAAACGCTAAAAAGGTAACCAGCTATAAATATCAAAACAGTTTGGTATGAAATTTTTAAAGAAAAGTTAAAGAATAAAAAAGAAACATAAATCAGTAAACAAAAACAAAAACAAAATTAAAAAAAGAAAGAAAATGGCGGCTAAACTGATCTGAGTTACAACCAAGATCTCATTCTTCATTCATTGGTTCTCTTCTCTTCTCCTCTCCTCATTCATTCCCTCTTTGACTTCTCTTCCTAAGTTTTGTTTTATAATCAATCAATCCATCTTCTTCATCTCTCCTCACAGGAAACAAAACCAAAATAGAAAACAAAAAAAATCTAAGAAAAGAGTTTGGAGGAAAGATGCATCGTAGATACTCCACGTGGCAGTTATTAATTGGAACAAATATAGCGGGGCTCCAACATCAAGACCCCTCTTTCCTGCCATGCCAGACTACTTACTCACTAACTCTTCCTCCTCCTCCTCCTTCTCCCCCTTTTATGCATCCATCCATCCATCCATCCACACATACATACTCTCTCCCCCTTTTTACGAACCCGGCAAATCCGTATCTTATACCACTTCTCTCTCTTTTTCTCTCTCTCTCTTTATTTATTCTTCTCTTCTTCTCGATTCTCTCCTATGAGCTGCTGCTGCTGTTTGCCCTAATTCTAATCCTAATTCCCCTTTTGTTCCTCTCCTCCTCTTATTGCCTACTCTCTTAATCAATATATCCATCTTCTCTTTGATCTTCTTTTGAATTTATTTGGGTGGAGAATCTGTTGGCTTATGTGTTGAGCTTCATCAGGTTTGGTTTTTCATTATGTTTTGTTAAATGTGTTTGTTTATTCATGTATCCTGTTGTTTATTTTATGTTTGCTGTTGTCCTTGCTTTGCATTTTTGTTGACTTGTTTCGAATGAGGGTTTCTTAGTGTGTGTGTGTGTGTCAAGTAGAGGTAATTCAGGGTTTCTTTGTTGTCTTTGCTAGTTGTGTACTTGAAGTTTGGATTTTTATTGGGGTTTGAATGATCTATTATTTTATGTTTCATAATAATTGAGATTTTACACTCAAAATGTGATATTTAGTTGTGGGAATTTGGTGTTTATAGTGATTGTTGCTGGGATTACTGATACAGTTTCACATTTTCCCTTCTAGTTTAATTTTTTTGTAAGGTGGTTTGAGGTCTGTTATAGGCTTTTGTTAGATTTGTTGCATTTTGTGGGTGTTGTTTGGAAATGAGTTTCATCAGATGGAACAACATTTTAGGTTCATAATTTGATTTATTTGTGATGATACCTAGTTGCAATAAATGGGAAGGGTGCTACTGATCATCGAAGTTGCTGTGCAGTATATTTAGTCCGTATCTCCATTTTTTGAACTTGATGCTGTCATTGCTCGAATTGGAAGTCACAATTCTCATTAGGAAGTAGTCATTGTGTGTGCTTTTCTTGTTTGACATAATTACGTCTCTTGCTTTTCTCCCATGCCCATTGAGTCTGCCGATGCTTTAAATTATGTTTATCCTGCCCTTGGTAATAAAATTGAGTTACTGAGGATGGTCACATTGAATGTAGACATTAAAGCCCTCTTACTGCAGGCCAGGAGGTTACTCCAATTTATTCAGTTAATCCATGTCCTATTTCGTAGTGTACTCGTCTCAAGGCTTAATTTCAGCCTAGCAACTTTTGGATACACTGCTGTTTTTCTGAAACTGTTTCTCTTTGTTCGATAACACTTCTGCTTGATATTCCTGAATAACGCCTTATATTGAATTTCTATGTGCATTTTATACTATTGATTGTGATGTGCAAAATCTTCAGTTTTCTGTATTCTCAGTAGACTGCTTGTTTGGTAACTCTTTTTCTTCTTCATAAGCAGGAAAGGAACTGAGCCTTATAGCTTTGCCTGATATATGGGAGTTGGGATTCTTGTCTGGGGTCATTTATTCGTGCCATGCATCTGGCTTTTGCTAAGTTAAACCCAGGAAACTGAAGATGAGGGAGAATGGTTCTATGCGTAATAAAGGGATCGATAAAGGTTGGGTAAAGAAACGTAAACGGAGAAGGATTCCCTCTGGCCCAGTTTTATCCCCTACAAATGGTAAAGAAAGTGTATCTGTTGTACGTTCAGAAATTAACTCGAGGATCACTCTGCCTGCTGATGACAAGCTGACTAGTGACAACACCTCACCTCTATCTTTACGGAAAAAGAAAGGAGATGATGGGGTGAGATACTTTCTCTCTTTATTATTCATTTATTTATTTCTCCAGATTAGACTGAATGGCAGCAACTTAAGATTTTCTAAGAGCTCTTCCAAATGCTGGATTGAATGGTCTCTTTGCCGAGTATTCCTGTACATCTATCCTATCTTGCCTGTAGCATCTCCCCCGTCCATGTAGTTAAGATGGGACTTTTGTAATCTTTATAAATTGGGACATAATTTAATAATGAAAAGCTACATCAAAACGAAACTCTTCCAGTGTTTAGGTCATGAAACCATCATACTGATGTTAAGAAATTTCACTCAAGGCGTGCAGCATTACAGTACAGTTGCTAACGGCTGGCTGACTGCATCGAGATGACTTGGAAATATAAGAATGCATGTGATCTCAGAAATAAAGAGAATAGTTAGCTCATTAATATGTTGGTCAATCTATACAGGAACACTTTACGACTTCTATCCCCATGATGACCAGGTATAGCAAAGCGTTTAGTAGAAACCCTGGCAACAACAAGCGGAAAATGCGAGTATACTGTAATGATACAGAGAACCTGAGATTGATTGTTTACATAACGACGTCCGTGATTGTAGTTGTAAAGTTTTTAGCCTGTTTTTTGATTGAAATTTCTAATTTTGATTGCATCTTCTACTTTTCTTCAGTACTACTACGAATGTGTAATATGTGATGTTGGTGGCAACTTGCTGTGTTGTGATAGCTGTCCCCGAACATATCATTTTGAGTGCCTTAATCCTCCTCTCAAGGTATGTAGTATTTCACAATGTCATCCTTTTTTTTTGGAGAACTATATCATCCTATTTGTTTGCTTGAAAGGTAACTAAGATATCCTCCATTTTTGCCACATTATGCAATGGCACTGTGTGGGATTTCTGCACACACCCACACAAAAAATATAGGACTTGGTTAGACTTGGTTATTCCCATGGTGTCTAAAATTTTGTTTCAGTCCTTCAATATATACTCAATATAAGTATATAACAACTTCAGAACTAATACTCTTTTATTCCCATGGATAAGCGTGCTCCTCCTGGGAAGTGGCAATGCCCTAACTGTGTTGACGTACATGGCTCTCAAAAGTCCATGAGATGTCCAGAGTCTTCAAGGCGGGTACGAAGAAAGCTTGAAATATCTGGGTTTGGAGTTAAATCATCTGAACCTGACAAGTTAAGAGCCTTGAAAAGCTTCAATCCTGGAAAGAAAAGCTCCTCTAGCAAAGGCAAACATGAGGGTTCATCTGAAAGTAGACCAAAATCCAGCCATTCATCACATGAGGCTGACACAGGCGATTTACACCCGTGTGGAAGTATCGAGAATGAGAAAAAGCCGGGCTTGTCTCCAAGAGAGGCATCTGACAAAAAGGAGTCAAGTTCATCTACTATGAAGGCCCCACCCCCTGAAAGAGACTTTGAGTTGCAGCCGAATGATGAGTCTGGCGAGAAAAAGGTCCCAATTAATAGTGAAGCTCCACAAGACAGGCGCACTTCTACATTGGGTGGTGTCTGCAGTAAGAAATCGAGGAAAAAAAAGAAAAAAGTTAAGAAGCTCTTGGATCCAAATAACGAAACTCGCGAGAGGAAATCTGATCTCCCATATAGTACTGGACCTTCTGCGGAGGTCGTCAGTTCTGCTACGAATGGTGCCACTCAGAGAGACCAAAATGTGAAGAAAAAAGACAAAGAGGTCGTGGAGCCTAATGATGGATCTTTTGATAGAAAATCTGAGATCCAATGTAGCACTGGATCTCCACCAGGCATGGTTATATGTACACTGGGTGGTGCTGACACTAGAACGAGACTAAGGAAGCGAAATGTTGAAAAGGTCTTGGAACTGAATGATGAACCTTTAGAGAAGAAAGTAGATATCCTGCACGGTAGTGGTTCTTCACAAGAGATGTTGAAGTGCACACCAGGTGGTACTGACAGTCAGAAAGCCAAGAAAAGGAAGCGAAAAGTTAAAGCGGTATGGGAGCCAAAAGATGAATCTTCAGAGAGAAAATCTCAGCTCCCATGTAGTACTGCATCTCCAAAGGACACTCCCAATTCTTCAGTAGCTAGTGCTACTCAGAAGGATATGAAGAAGAACCAAAAAGTTATCCCGGTTGATGATCAGAAAAAATCTGGGGCAAAGAAGGGAAATTGTGTTATGAAAACTTCTCGCAATCGTGGATCAAAGTTGATTTCTGTATCTCCTGAAACTAGTAAAAGAAGTCGTAAACGTAGTCCTGTGGACAACCAAATTTCTACAGTCCTGTCCAAGGAGGAACGTAAAACAAAATCTGAAGTTGATCAACAAAATGATGCGGTATGTCTTTCTTTTCTTTGTAGTACATGTCAGTCCCTATGTAATTCACCATTTCAATTGTCAGTTTGACCTGGGCTCACCATACGTTGCTTTAAATATGCCAAGGTAGTAAGTTTTTGGAACTATTAAAAGTACCCGAGGCTTAAACATCTACCAAAATGATGACTAATGAGCTATTTATAGAGTTAAGGTATCTTAATTGGGCATGATGCTGTTGTGACAATTAAGTATAGTATTTAACTTGAACATTTGTCGATATATGTCTGTAAGAATGCATGTGCATATAAGAACATGCTCAGTTTCCTTCTTGCACAGAGAGCTTGTCATTTCGGGTGATCGAACTGAGAGATGTAGGTGCATCACACACAACTTGTATGTTCCCTTGTTGATTCATATGAAGTGCTCAATCCCTCGCGGGAGTTGAACAAATGTGCATAACTCAGCAAAAATCCTGCTATACTGAGCAGCAATAGCTCTCTTATGCTTTCTACGAGGCCCCACTCCTGTCCTGCCCAGATCAGCCCTTTGATTTTCCTTGAGAACAGTTTCACTTCATGTGTTGCTGGCTTGGTTCTTAATAGGACACATGTTTTAGTGTCATGTTAATACCACTTCTCTTATGCATCTTTCTGCTATAAGTTATACACTATCTATACTATATATCTGACTTATCCGAATAAATTATTAGATTGTTGGAACTGAGTTTCATTTTGGTACAAAAATATTTTCTTCTTTTTTTCCATCTCAGAAGGTTGGATCCTGTATTCTTGAAATAATTTTCAGATCTCACCTTGACTCTGCATTTGTGTTACCATAGCAAACTTGTGGGGTTACTTAGTTATGTCTGGTTTATTAATGGGGTCTCTATACTTATGAATGCAGAATTTCCCTTTGGAAGTTTCCAACTCGTTACACGAGTTACCTGAAGTAGGAGCAGATGCTGATAAAACAATCATGGATGAAGATATTGTTCCACTTGAATCTAAGCAGGTAATTGACTGTTCAAAACAGTTTATTTGCATGACCAAGTCAGTGAATTATCAACAGATTAAGCACATCATGTTGAAATACCTATTTGGAGTTCGCTCACCATGGTTATCTGTTATTATTGTTTACACTTAAACGTATTTCTTCCCAGGTCCATCGGATTCTTGGTTGTCGAGTGCAGAGTAGTGAACCATTTTCTGCATCTCCCATACATGGAGTATCCCAGATCAAGTCAATAGGTGTTGCAAGTCACCTGTCTTCTTTGCCAATAGCAGAAAATCATGGTAATTCGCCAGAAAACAAGTCCATTGATGTTAGTGCTACTACTGTTGAGGCTTCCATGAACCAGAGTATTGGGGAAACTATCGATGAACATGATATCAGAGTGGATGAAATAGAAACCAAGAGAGGATCTGTGGCCAATGAACATATGGAGGAAGGAGATGATGTCGTGGGTAAAGGGAATGACAATGATATTAGTGTGGTTCGAATACATACTCAGAGAGTTTCTCTTACCAGTGGATGTAAAGAAGAAGGAGATGATGTCAGGGGTAAAAGTGATGAAAATCGTATCAGTGTGGATGAAATATCTGTGGCCAAATGTACAGATGAAGGAGATGCAGTTTGCTCAAACGTTCAAGTTCCTGCTTGTGACGTTCAGGATAAATATTTTGCAGGAGATACAGATGTTGCAAAATGTCCCAAAAAAGTTGAATTGGACAATAATACCGACATCGGCATTACAGAATCTTGTGAAACAGGTGATCCATGTGAAGAACATAGAAGAGATGTGGTCATGGAGATGATGCCAAATAGATCTGAGCAAGACAAGATGAAGGAATCTGTAGCAGAAGCGGCTACACACACCGTTACAGGTACAGTTGTCTATGAATTTTTGGTCAAATGGGTTGGGCAATCGAATATTCACAATAGTTGGGTTTCTGAAACACAACTAAAAGTTGTGGGGAAGAGAAAACTAGAAAATTACAAGGCAAAGTATGGAAATACAATTTTAAATATATGCCAGGAAGAATGGAGCCAGCCTCAACGAGTGCTGGCTCTTCGTTCTTCAACAGATGGAGTTACTGAAGCTCTGGTGAAATGGTCTGGTCTTTCTTACGATGAATGCACTTGGGAAAGACTGGACGAACCTACCATCATGAAGGCTTCGCACCTTGTCGAGGAGTTCCAGCAGTTTGAACGTCAAAGTTTGGACAAAGATTCTGCAAAAGAGCATGATGGTAGTGTTAAGGTTGGACGTCAACAAAGTGAGATACCTACTCTTTTAGAGCAACCAAAGGAGCTGAAAGGAGGTTTACTGTTTGGACATCAGCTTGAAGCATTGAATTGGTTGCGTAAATGCTGGCATAAATCTAAAAATGTGATTCTTGCAGATGAGATGGGGTTAGGTAAAACAGTATCAGCATGTGCTTTTATTTCTTCCCTAAATTTTGAGTTTCAAGCTAGGTTGCCTTGTCTTGTCCTAGTTCCCCTTTCTACAATGCCTAACTGGCTTTCAGAATTTGCATTATGGGCTCGTCATTTAAATGTTGTGGAGTATCATGGGTCCGCAAAAGCAAGATCTATCATTCGACAGTATGAATGGCATGCCAGTGACTCGGACAACAGGAAAACTTCATCGTTCAAATTTAATGTTCTCTTGACTACTTACGAGATGATTCTTGCTGATTCCTCTCATCTTCGCGGGGTTCCATGGGAAGTTCTTATCGTTGACGAGGGGCACCGTTTGAAGAACTCAGGGAGTAAACTTTTCAGTTCGCTCAACACATTTTCTTTTCAGCACCGTGTACTCTTAACTGGCACTCCTCTGCAGAACAACATAGGCGAGATGTATAATCTGCTAAATTTCTTGCAGCCTTCTTCATTCCCCTCTCTCTCAACATTCGAAGAGAAGTTTAATGATCTTACCACCGCTGAAAAGGTTGAGGAGCTGAAGAAACTTGTTGCACCACATATGCTTCGAAGATTAAAAAAGGATGTTATGAAAAATATTCCTCCTAAAACTGAACGCATGGTTCCTGTCGAGTTGTCATCCATCCAGGCTGAATACTACCGTGCAATGCTCACAAAGAACTATCAGATTTTGCGGAACATTGGGAAGGGTGTTGCTCAACAATCAATGCTTAACATTGTGATGCAGCTTCGTAAGGTGTGCAATCATCCATATCTCATTCCAGGTACCGAGCCTGATGCTGGTTCTGTAGAGTTCCTTCAAGACATGCGGATAAAGGCATCAGCGAAGTTAACTCTATTGCATTCAATGTTAAAGATTTTGAAAAGGGAAGGCCATCGTGTCCTGATATTTTCCCAGATGACTAAGCTTCTAGATATCCTTGACGATTATTTGAATGTTGAATTTGGGCCAAAAACATATGAAAGGGTGGATGGCTCGGTATCAGTTGCAGACCGTCAAGCTGCGATTGCACGATTTAACCAAGATAAAAGTCGCTTTGTCTTCTTGTTGTCTACACGCTCTTGTGGCTTAGGTATCAATCTGGCAACTGCTGATACCGTCATAATTTATGATTCTGATTTCAATCCACATGCTGATATTCAAGCAATGAACCGAGCCCATCGAATTGGACAGTCTAACAGGCTTTTGGTGTATAGACTCGTTGTTCGTGCTAGTGTTGAGGAGCGTATCTTGCAGCTGGCGAAAAAGAAACTAATGCTTGATCAGCTGTTTGTTAATAAATCTGGGTCTCAGAAAGAAGTTGAGGACATTATAAGATGGGGAACAGAAGAACTGTTTAGCGATTCTTCTGGTGGTATTGAGAAAGATACAACTGATAATTCTAGTGGCAGAGTTGAAGTTACAGAGACAGAGCAGAAACATCGGAGGAGGACTAGTGGCTTGGGGGATGTTTACCAAGATAAATGTACGGATGGAAGCACAAAATTTTTGTGGGATGAAGATGCTATTTTAAAGTTGCTTGATCGTTCAAATCTTCAGTTTGGATCCTCTGAAGGGGTTGATGGAGATATGGACAACGACCTGCTTGGTTCAGTAAAGGTGAATCTTTTAGCTGACTTTAGTTGATTGAATTTTATTTCCATATCATACCCGTGGTCTTTATCATCTTCTTGTATATCACTGGTCAACTCAAATGGAGTCTAGACCAATGCGTACAGGGACGTTTAATCCAGATCAAATTGGTGAACTGTGTGTGTTATCAATTGTTTTTCATTAATCATGTCGCAATTGTGAAAAGGTCATGCTACTGAATAAAAGCACTGTTATTGGGGCATAAGGATAATTTCGCCTTCACAAAGAAACACCCTGTTGTCCTCTTTACCTCTGTTGAACTGATGTTCTGAAGTAATATGACTAGAATGCCTTATAGTAATCTTATTGAAGGTCTGATTCTTATGCTTCGAATCATCTCTTTGTTCAGGCAGTGGAATGGAACGACGAACCAACTGAAGAACAAGGTGGAATTGAACCTGTTCCTGCTGTCCCAGGGGATGTCTCTGAACCAAGTCCCGAGAAGAAAGAGGATCCCGTGGTTGGTGTAACTGAAGAAAATGAATGGGATCGACTTTTGCGCTTGAGGTCAGCTGTTCGCAGTTGTTTCTATTATTTGTTCCTGTTTTATATGATTGATTTACAACCTCTGCTCTGAGTTCTGAGTGCATTATTCATATTACGTTAATCACTCTGAAGCATCAAATTATTCACCTGATCAGGATTTGAAATTTTTATAGATGGGAGAAATACCAAAATTATGTTGAAGCAGCTCTTGGTCGAGGGAAGCGCCTAAGGAAAGCTGTTTCTTACAGTGAATCATTTGCTCCACATCCAACTGAAACATTTGGCGAGGTATTAATTTATCTTTTTACATTTAAGTCATTTCTTCATATTCTGTTCAGCATTTTATTGTCAGGAGTCACTGGTGTTATGATAAAGTTTTCCAATGGTAATTGTCTCTCCAGTAGTTATACCATTTTGAAGAATGATTTCGCTTGTTACATATGAAATGGGATGATTCATTAATGGACATTACTCAGGTTGAGGAAAGGCTTCTGTTCATCACTTCTCTTTGCGTAAAGCCATACTATTGGTTTAAAGGCCAAATTTGAAAGTTAAATAATTGATTTGCTATACTTAGTGTCACATAGATTAGATAAACGATAGATTTTGACTGAAGGGTAAAAGTTCAGAACCGTGAGACTTTTGAGGATAATCTGATTCTGGAGAGGATATCCTCCTCACATGGTAATCCTTCCTTGTATCACTTGGATGTCATTAGCGTGAGTAATGGGACTCTATTGTAAGCGAAAAAATCAGCTCATTGAATCATGTTCTTTGACATCTTTACTATCATTATCTTAGGAAGCAGCCTTGCTAGATGTCTTGACGTACAGTGGTAGTCTGGTAGCAAATCAGTTAAGCTGACTTGGTATGACAGGTCATTTGACGCTCAATTGTACAATTTCTTATGGGTCATGCATACAATTTCTTTAGCAGATCTTTCTTGCTTATATTTTTGGTAGCTGTCTGCAATCTGATATTTTAGGAGTTTTGGTATTTTCTAAAACCTTGGCTTAAATGGAGGTAGTAGATTTATTATTTTTAAAATGATTACTTTTGTTTTAAATATTGGGTCCGAACATAGATTGCTGAGATTTATTCTTGCTGAATCCTGATTAAAAAGTTTAATTTAATCAATTTTAAAGGGTTGAATACTTCCCTGTTCCCCTTTAATAGACTAGCTTGTTTTATTATTTTATCGGACATGTGAATTACTGATCGTAGTTTTGAGATGCATCTTCTTTACTCTTACTGATTGTAATAAACACTAACATGTGCAAGCAGAATGTGAATGGAGCGGAAGAAGTCGAACCAGAGAGGGAATATACACCAGCTGGTCGAGCTTTAAAAACAAGATAGTAAGTCCAAAGCCTTTATTTTGTACTTGAGTCTTGCAGTTATAGATCACGTCTTGCTAAACATTTCATATTAACAGTTTAAAGCTTCGTACTCGACAAAAAGAACGTGTCGCTCTAAGTAAAGTGATCAAAGAGTCTTGCCCTACTAGTGAGGAACAGTTTGGACCTTTGCCACCGACGTGGCCATCAGTAGAAACTGTTAAAGAGGAGGCTTCAGCCGTTGATTTGGAGGATAACAACTCGAACCAGAGTCAACCAGTAGATACATCAAAGAACAAGAACATGTCAGTGTCGAAACATAGTAGGACTCCTAAGCAAGGATACAGAAGTCGTATTAGTTATTCTCTGGACTACCCGCCTGTTAGGCCCCGTGGCCCCCCTTCTCATGAATATTTTTTGCAAAGCATGAATTCTATGAGTTACATGCCTACTGATCCAAACCTGTTACCAGTTTTGGGACTATGCGCTCCCAATGCTAGTCAGCTGCAGTTAGCACAAAGGAGCAAAAATGAGAATTGTAATCTACCAAGATTATATTCTGGTAGAATCAGAGCAGGCACAAGTTTACCTGATTTTCCATTCCGTCTTAACTCTGGGGCTGAAGCTTCATCTGAAAGGAAGACTAAAGGTAAGGAAATCGCTGAAGAGATAGCAGATGTCGTACCTAGTCGCCTCAAAAGCAGCATCCCTGATGGCGGTTTTCCATTTAGTTCGGTATGTTTTCTGCAAACATGTTCTATATTATAGATTTATTATTTTTATATCCAGGAGAGTTGTGACATGATGAATGTTTATCCCGTTTGTCTGATTTGCAGGGGGCTCCTGCACACACTCTAGGAAATGTTTCCAATCCTCCTGATAGCTCAGCTAGTGATTTCCTTTCATTGCAAGAAAGGATGGCACTTCCCAATTTAGGTTTTGAGAAAAGAGAAATGCCCAAGTTCTGGGATGCCCTGAAGAATGCTCCAAAGTCTTACGCCGACTTATTTCCTTCCTTATTCCTAGGACCTAGACAGGAAGATCCAATTGATTTATCCACCATGCCATTGCTACCAAATTTCAGATTGGGGTCACAAGATGGACCAAATAACAATCAGCCACTGAGAGAGGTACAACAACCTCCAATGTTGGGTTTAGGTCAGATGAGGTCCACATATCCTTCATTACCCGAAAATCATAAGAAGGTTCTAGACAACATAATGATGAGAACTGGATCTGCATCTGGATCAGGATCAAGCAACTCGTTTAAGAAGAAACTGAAGATGGATACATGGTCTGAAGATGAACTTGACAGTCTCTGGATTGGTGTTCGCAGATATGGACGCAGTAACTGGGACACCATGCTTAGAGATCCCAAGCTGAAGTTTTCAAAATACAGAACTGTTGAGGATCTTTTTGGTAGGTGGGAGAAAGAGCAATTGAAAATCTTCGATGACAGAACTTTTGTGAATCCAAAATCAGTGGCAGGAAGATCTAATAAATCAGCTACCTCATTTCCAGGAATTTCTGATGGAATGATGACAAGGGCACTTCAAGGAAGTAGACTTGTTGGTCTTGGGACAGATAATTGTCCACCCCCTAGATTTCGAAGTCATCTGACAGATATGAAGTTGGGCCTTCTACCTCCTGCCGATCCAAATCATCACATTACCAATGACCTATCGAACAGTCTTAGGCGGAACTGCGTTGGGGATTTTACCTCACCAGCCTCTGATAGACCGGGGACTTCTTCAAACATTCACTTAGAGCAGCAATTTTTACTAAATTCTAAGGGAAGCAGTGGCTTGGGTGTGGGTATGAACTGCTCGAGTAATTCAGATTTACGGCAAAACCAGGATGTGCAGGTTTCAAATAAATACGCCAAATTGCCCAATTACATGGATAGGTCTTTGAGTTCTTTGCGTGATTTCCATAATTTTGTGCTGAATGAGGAGTCAACAAGGACCGAGTTGCTGAATAACCCTGATAGGAAAATGAAATTTGGGCCTTTTGATCCTTCTGTAATTAAGGATGATCTAGGTGGGAGTAGTAGTACTTCTACAGTGAGCAGGCTTCCTCATTGGCTTCGAGAAGTTGTCAGTATCAATCCAGCAAGGCCACCTGAGCCTGACCTTCCACCAACAGTCTCAGCAATAGCTCGCTCGGTTCGCCTACTCTACGGAGAAGAAAATCCCTCCATACCTCCGTTTACAGTCCCAGGCCCTCCTCCATTCCAGCCAAAGGATCCACGCAGGGGTTTGAAGAAAAAAAGATCGCGTAAGCTCAAGCCTAAAACACATGACAAGATGGACTTTCCAAGTCTACGTCTTGGTGAGAGCTCTGCTTCATGCTCCTCCACTCGGTTAGCACCTCCAACAGTAGCTGCTATAGGTTCATCAGGATCCCCGTGGATTGAACCCAACCATCCTTCTCTTAACCTGAATCTGATGAATTCTCCTCCCCCCTCGTATCTAAACCATTCTAGCAAACCAGGAATGTTCCCCTCTCCTGAAGTTCTGCAACTAGTAGCATCATCATCTTCTTGTGTAGCTCCTCCAAGAACCGTGAAAGAGGATTTTCTTCTTCCTAGTATGGCAAGCTCATCTGGCTTCCTTGAGAGCAAGCTTCCTTCATTGAATGCTTTGGAAACTGTTGGAGACGAGGAAGCCCTGGACTTGAAAAGCTCAGGGAAGGCTGCTGCTAAGTTAAGTCCCTTATTGGGTAGTGGCAATAGTAGTCTGGTGCAGCTTCCTGATGAGGCAAAAATTGATCAAAATGGAAGTGAAGATAATGATTCAAGCAAGACGCAATCCGATCCTTCTCGGATTGATCATCCAGAAATAGTAGAAGAAGTATCTTCAGAAAAGACCAAGCAGGAAGACCATGCTCAGACAGGAGAGAGTGAACAGCAAGCAGAGGAACCATGTGGAACAATTCTTTCACCGGCAAAATATCCGCAGACAGGAGAGAGTGGACAGTAACCAGAGGAAAATATCCGCAGACAGGAGAGAGTGAACAACAACCAGAGGAACCATGTGGAGCAATTCTTTCACCAGCAAAATATACGCAGACAGGAGAGAGTGAACAACAACCAGAGAAACCATGTGGAACAATTCTTTCACCAGCAAAATATCTGCAGACAGGAGAGAGTGAAGAGCAACCAGAGGAACCAAAATATCCGCAGACAGGAGAGAGTGAACCGCAACCAGAGGAACCAAAATATCCGCAGACAGGAGAGTGAACAGCAACCAGAGGAACCATGTGGAACAATTCGTTCACCAACAAGATATCAGCAGACAGGAGAGAGTGAACAGCAACCAGAGGAACCATGTGGAGCGATTCTTTCACCAGCAAAATATCCACAAACAGGAGAGAGTGAACAATAACCAGAGGAACCATGTGGAACAATTGTTTCACCAGTAAAATAGTATATACTATACTGAGAGATCAAGAAGATCCCTAAAACCAAATCTCAATTTTTGTTAGTGGATTCGACAGTGTTTAAGTAGTCAAACAGTAGCAGGGTCATTTAGGACTAAGCATCTCGTGTAAAATTTCTGTAAGAAAAATAGTTCATATATACTCCGGATGTTATATTCAAGTTTTCTTGTTTTCTAATGTAATTAATTACGCTCTGAACAAGAGCTGGTATTGAGATACTTGCATCTGTAAACTCTTTCTTCCCAGTATATCCTGACGTGGTTTTATAGTGCAGGTCAATTGAAAAGATTACAGCGATAACTTGACTACTGAGTTGTAAAGTTGGTCGACTCTGAACTTAGGTGGTAAGACCACTCATCTTGGAGTTTGTTTGTAGGTGATGTTCTACAATAGATGTAATTCGGGGTGGTTTTATTCTTATACTAGTACTAGTGGTAGTAGTAGCTTTTTCTTTTTGTAGGTTTTGAATGACTGGATGTTTGATACCAATTGAGATTTTATGCTCAAATGTGATCCTGGGTTTTCTTTTCTTTTTTTGGTTGGTCGCGGATTGGTGTATACCATGATTGTTGGGATTGCCGAACGATTTTCAAGTTTTGGTTTCTAGTTAAAAAGTTCTTGGAAGTTTGAGGTGTTGTGTTGGTTTTTGTTTTTATTTTTGTTGCATCTTGTGTTAAGTGTTGTTTGGAAACGAGGTTCATCAGATTGAGCAACAGATTACGGAATTTCAGATTTAAATTTTCATTATTCAAGTATGGCTTTTGGTGTGACTTGGAGATGTTTATAGTTTTTCTGATTTTTAATTGAGGATGTAAAAAATAGATTTAGGCTTGAAATTTGATTTATTTGTGATTCTTTGATTGTGTCCTATTTGCTATACTGGAAGGGGTTCTGATGATTTTATTTTTATCTTTTTTTATGATCCAAAATATAGGTTCTAGTGATCATTGAAGTTGCTGTGCAGTACATTTACCTTGTTCTCCCATGATCTGAACTTTGAACTTCGTGTGTCACTGCTTGAATCGGAAGTCATAGTTTTTATTTGAAACCTGATTTAGGGATTTCCATATTTGTAGAAGTGTTTCTCATATAAGATGAAATAGAGATATTTGAAGTAAAATTTAAAAATTCCTTATCCATAATATTTTTATAATGACTAAATTACCCCTGGTTAGTTAGTATTAGTAAAACTAATTAGTTAATAGATTAGGCTAAATATAATTAATCTTAAATAATTTTATACTTAATGAAATCAAATCAATTTTTTTTTTCTTTTTGGTTTGGTGGGAAGAAAAATTAGAAGAAATGTAAGATAATTTTGTAGGTTTTTTTTAAAAACCCTAGATTTTGATTCAATCAACTAGAGTAGTGAGGTATACCTATAACTTAAACTCTTGGTATTTTAATGGCTCAAATTTGTTGAAATTGCGTTATAAAAGATGATTTTTTTTGGATTCAGAGAAATTTACGGTTGGGTTTTCATGTCGAACCCAACCGTAAAAGCCATTTACGGTTGGGTGTTCTTCCCAACCCAACCGTAACCGTAGTTCAGGATGAACTCCAAATTGTAACATTTTTATTGTTGGGTTTTAGCATCGGATCCAACCGTAACTAATCTTCAAACCCAACCGTAAAATTAGATGAATAGATTTGAAGATTTTTTCATTTCTATCTTGTAGAGAATTGAAAGACGAATCCAACCCAAAAAAATGAGGTCAATCGGACATCGTATGAGTGAGTTATGATCAAAACGGTGAAATACAAAAAAAATTCCAGGAAGAATTACGGTTGGGTTCGACCCAATAAACCCATCCGTAAATCTGACACAAAAATGAAGCCCAAAATCCCCAGATTTACGGTTGGGTTTATTAGGTCGAAC